>VOQK01030220.1:18211-33070 GCA_015052645.1 Benitochromis conjunctus | reverse complement strand
ATATATCCCATATATATAGGCTATTTATCTACTATTTCACTAATAGTTTCGCCGTTACATTTACTGTAGCTAGTTGTTTAAACTTCTTTTTTCTTCCTGGTCCCATGTACGACTCACTCTTTTTCAGTGATGGAACTTAATGAAGCAGACAGGTGTGCCAGACACCCTCACGACACATGATGAATAGAGGCGACGGGAGAGGCCCAATAACAAGTAGGCTGATGACAGTTCAGCTGATGACAGTGTACTTTCGGCCTGTACTTGACATGCTGGTAATGATACTGCTATCATTCCTCACCTCACTCGCATCAGGGTCCTGTCTGAGTGAGTCAGCGCATTTCTATACTTAAAATCAGTTAGGTGCCAAGTCCATTTCCGGTCTTCTTTTCTTTTTTTAACCAATAAGGAACAAGGACAAGGTGTCTGCATTTTTCTCTAATGAAGTATTACATTCCTGATGCGTACATCACGAATGTAATACTATACAAACTTGGTAATGGAATGAAAGCGTAGCTAGCAGGACAGCACCTTTCAGAATAAACATTTAGATAAACTATCTATTTTTATAACATTGTGAAGAAGTCAAACTAAATATAGAAAATGCTGTATAAAAGTATAAGTTAACTGAATCCATTATTCAAAAGTGACTTACACAAAAAATGTTCCAATAGATAAAGATCTATGAAAACACTTATGAAAAGCAAAAAGGTAACAATGCAGGGCCTTTTTGTGTAGCGTTTGCACAATGTCTCCGTGTCTGTGTGGAGTCTCTCCACAGTCCAAACACATGCAGTCAGTGGGGTTAGGTCATTCAGCCCCTGAATGACATAAGTAGAAGAAAGTGGGTGGATATATTTACCTGTGTTTGACCTATCAGAATATTTTCAGTAAACTGCTTTTAGAAATTCTCCCACTCAGAAATATAACTAAGGCGCTGACCTGATGTTTACAGCAATGCTAACACCACAAATACCAGAAACTTCTGAGCAAAGGAAAACAAACTGACTTTTGCAGCACAACGTGTCTTCAGATTAACTGGACACCTTCTTTAGTAAGTTTAGAAAATCCCATGAGCTGGTTGTCTTTGTCAACTATGTTAACATATAAAACCCATGAAACAATATTCAAGGCATATATTTATTGCTCGTGTCTGTCTTGGTTTCCTCTTGGTCCTTCAGTTTCCTGTCACAGTCCAAAGACATGCTGGTGATCCTAAACTATCTACAGGTGTCAAAGTGAGTGTGTCTGTCTCACTGTGATCTTTTCTTGGACTCGTGACTTGTCCGCTGTGACCCTGTGATTTGTATAAGTGGAGCAAAATGGATGGAGGACACTGGACCCATATTATTATCTTCTGGGTTATTCCATTTCATTTAATGTCTTATACTTATACGAACCTGAAAAGAAACACAGCTGCACTAAACAGCAGGGCTGGGCAATGAATTTTCCCAAGGGGCCACATGACAAACTGGGACTGCTGTAGAAAGCTGCCCCACTAAGCATGTCAACAAATAAAATCAATATTAGGCACACCTGAGCCCTCCAAAGTAATCCCAGTTTCTTGGGAAAATTAATTGGCCACCATTTGTTTTGGCACACAATGTGTCAATGTGTTTTTGGCACATTAGCACATGAACCATGATGTAGCTTTCTACCAGAAATCCTGCTGTTTTTCTCTGATGCGGAAGATAAATTGGCACGCTGTGGCAGATATATCATGTCATGATGTCTTACTTTCCAATTGTGTAACAGCCCCGGTGTACACATTTTTACCAATGCGTCCTCAAGGTGATGACTTGTGTGCTATTGTGTCACAATCCGTATGATAAACCTCAGCCTCGAGGAAACTCAGAGGATTCTGCAATTATGGCGCCGCTGTTTGTTTGCTATTACACCAACATACATTCCTCAGCAGCAGTTGGAAGTGCTGAACAGATAAGGGCACATTTTTTACCCAAGACTGGCATGTCTGGAAAAAGCAACAGAGGAAGGACACGGCGGCGAAGGGGAAATGAGGGGAAAGTGGGACGCTTTCACATTGAGCCCATTCCTCTGGACGGGACCACTGGACGATTTTGCTCTAAAGGAATTTTTTTTCTTTCTCCACTGTAACAAAGACTTGGTCACATGCCAGGCGTTTTTGCATTGTGACATCCTTTTGGCATTTCCCCTTCTTTTATACTGTGACAACACGCAAATCTGCAACCTTCAGCTGTGTTTTTCCCTCCTCTTGCTTCTGTAAGCGTCTTCTTCTTTCGTCTAGATTTCCGTTGGAGCTGTGATGTTAAATTCCACAACATCTGCAATATTTTCCAGCCTTCATTACCTAAACAACTGTACTTCTTCCTGTTTTTCAATACGGTTTGCTCTACGTCAGCCACATTCAATTCCATTTATGGTACACAGCTTTTGAAAATGATGTGTCCACTAACACTCTTTAACTTGATTGACTTTTCCTACATGGAACACACTGCTGCTGAATTATTATTATTTGATTTAATAATGAAGGATTTTCAGTGCCATATGAGGAAAGGAGGTTTTAATCCAAGAGGTTTACGTCTTTATGTCAATGAGATCCTAGTCAGGAAAGTCAGGAAAAAGTGTAATAATTCCACTTCCAGAATTTTTGGGCTCATAGTCTGCGTTCTTGTCTCTCCCAATGCTCAACTTGCTCAACTTATCACATTGCATTCTCCTAAGTGTCATCCAAATTGCTCAGATCTTGTGTGGGGCTTCACACCGTTCTTCCATAATTGCACCAGCAGTTCTCATTTTCTCGCCCAACTGGTTGCTGATGTGTTTGTAACCATTGTGAAGGTCAGCAATCATGTCCCTGACATCCTTCCATAGGTCTTGAAGTTGTAAACAGAGTATGAGTATGCTAGGGGAGTGTGAGTGTGTGCATAGTGCATAGTGTCTATAAGTCTATATGTCAGGTCGGGTCTTAGACTTCACCTCTCTGGGGACATCTCTCGCCCCGCCACACTGCCTGCCAGTGGCTGATTCCTTCAACCGTTGGTGCGTTGGTGGTTCTCAGCGTCCGGGGCTGGGCACTCAGGTATGTACACCCTGGTGGCTGCTTGGCAGGGCCTGGCACCCGTGGCTCGGTCAGGCCCCTTCTGGGTGGTGGGGGCCCCACTGAGCCCGGGGCTCGGTCTGCTCTGGTGCAGCTGACTGCCGGCGGATCCCGCGGACACGTCGCTGCAGCCCCCTGTGGCTTCTGCACCATGGCTACTGGGTGACCCCCTGTCTGGGGCTCTCCTCACCTCTTTCCAGGAGGGTGGCACGGTTGCCCCTGTGGTGGTCCTTCTTGGGCTCTTGTGGTCTGGGGGCCTCTGGATGTCTGGGGCCTGGATTTCCTCCATGCCCTTCATGCCCTGGGGGGCGGGGCTATGGCTCCCCACACTCTCTAGCAGATCATTACATGGAGAAACCTTTTGAATGCAAGTGCGCTCACGCATACAGATATGTGCACACAGGTGTACACACGGGTGCTCACAGACACAAACTGTATCTTTCTTGGCTGCTACTTCAAAGCACATTGTGCACTGTCGGTGTTGCGTGCTGCACAATAACATTTAATATTTAGTATTTACTGTTACTCACACTTATCTAGGTTATTGCTGTGGTCCCCATATTGTGTTGCCCTGTGTTGCTTTTGCTTGTTTTCTTTTGCTTTTTTTTTGTTTGTTTGTTTCAACAGGTGATCCAGTGGATTCAGTTTTCTTTTTTCGTCTTCTCTCACTGTCCCTCGTCCCCTCTGTTTTTCTCTCCCTCCCTTTCTTTCTCTCTTTCTCCTTTTCCTATCCCCCAGTCATGTCTGTCCTGTCTGTAATAACTTAAAATAAAATAAAGGTCAATCAAATGGACCAATATGGCAAACCGTAATGATCCACTTGGTTTAATAAATCCGTTGTGCATCTTTCTCGGCCTTCAGACAATAATTCTGATCGCTAAAGATCCAAATAGGACAGGCAGAAAAAAGAAGTTGTAAACAGATTAGGGCTCGGGTATACTGTTGAACAACCCAAATTCTTGTTGGTAAGTCTTTGCTCTCTTACTAAAATGCACATTAATTTGTTTCAGAATGCCTTTTCTTGAATGTTTTGTTAATATTGTATCAAATATAACCAAAATGATTAATGATTATAAAGAATGTTTCGTAACATTTCCTCTCACAGTTTTAAAAAATAATAAAACTAGCTTTATTAAAAGACTGAAGTTCTGGCCACACAAATTTACCTGAAGAGCTTGTTTATTACTACAAATATGTTTTATAACATCACACGAGGGTTTCTTAAAAATTTAAATCAAGAGATGTAATATTTGTTTTAATATTTTTTTCCAAAACAAGATTTTTATTTGACTGTTTTTTTACTGTTGTTAAAGACGAAAAAAAGCATTTTTAATGCTTTCCATATGACAAAAAGGAGATCTGGTGTGTGCATTATATTGGAAAGGAGAAGCAAACTGCAGGTTGTAGTGGAGAACGGAGGTGTGTCATAATTAACCCTCAAAAAAAAGTTTTCTATACCAAAAACAACACAATCACTGACCAACATACGAGTGAGATACAGTAATGAAACACTTTCCCCGTAAAAACACGAAGCTTGTGATTGGATTTTCTTTTCCCATCCAATGGAGCTGCACAGAGAAGATCCACGTCACACATCACTGTGGTTTCAGCGCTGTTTGCTCTTTTTTGTCATTGGACATGTTTTGGGGGGGTTTTTATGACATAATTCGATTTGATGTATTTGCTCAGAATGAAAAACAACACGAAGAAGTTCAGTAAAGAGGCGGAGAGCTATATGGCGTGTGTCACAACCCCGATGCTGCTGGCTTTTGTTTCGTCCCTTTTAGAAATCATCCTCTCTGACGTGAGCTGTGCTGACATCATCCTGTGTGGCCTCACGTTCACCTGTGCTCAGTGTGCTCATTTTCCACGTGTGAGGAAAGAGGTTTATTATGGTACTGACTTCACTGCAGTGAAATGAATATAATATTTGATTTTATAACCGTGGGCTTTTCATTGTGTTAATTAGCCTGTTTGTGCGTTACAGACGTGGAGCTTCCTCCAGATTTCATCTTCCTGCCAGCAAACATGGAAATGATCGTGTAGTCACTCGCCTGCAAGCAACCTGTGTCACAGTTACTTATGGCAGGCGCTGAAACCCTTCACCCATTCAGTGGTAGTGTTGCTCCACTTCCAGTGAGTTGTTTATTCGTTGTGTGGATTTACCTTTGCTCTCCTGTTGTGCTGACTACCTGTGGAGATATCTGTGGCAGAAGCTGGACTTACCTGCCTGACGCCTCACTTGGACTTGCTCTCTGGGGGAAAAAAAACACACAAACAGTACTGATACATTTTCAATCTGAACTAGTTAATAAAACTGTTAAAACTGCTCAACTTTGATCTCAGCATCCTGTGTCTGAGTCCAGATCCTGGTACAAACATCAGCAGTGTTTCTGCAATAGATGAAGACCTGGCATCCTGTCTCAGGTATTATATTAATGAAGTTGCTGGATTTTACAAAATTAAAAAAATTGTCTCATGTTTAACTCCTTATTTAGGGGCATTTCTAGCTTGTTTTTTTTGCAAGAGTCACTTGAGTGGTGATATGGATGGGACTAGAAAACGTGGAGCATGAAAAATATCAGAAGATTCAGGAAAACTTGGAAATATAGAGCAAACCAGACCACCTGGAAATGGCTGACCATTTATAAAGTATGGGAGTTGAATTTGCAGTGTAAAGCTTCTGGGAGGTGACTGTTTTAGAAAACTAGTGCAATATTAAATTACATGGACTGAATGATAACCTCCTTCCTCCCCAAACATGGCTCCTCTATGGCAAAGATAAGATCCGGCTTTGTGGTAATGAAGCTAACAAAATGCTGTGCAGTTAGAACCGTGTTTTGTTTTTTTTTATGTACTGACTGACATCTTTTATTTAAGGATCACCTTTGCAGAGTAGAGGAATTTTGGGGGGACGGAGCAGACTAAACCAGTGTGAAGCTTGTAAGGGGGCAGTCCTATTTTCAAAGCTTAAAAATTGATTATTTTGCATAGGTAATTAGCACAAGCGTATATAAGCTAATACTGTGCGATACTACAAATTTTGGTATTGATCAGATACCAAGTACTGCCAATACCAAGGCCGATACAGATACTTTTAACCTCTAAAGGCAGCTTATGTAGAGGAGAGCAGTGGAATTTGTGATGATGATGATGATGAATCATCATCTCATAAATCTTATTAATCTCAGAAATGTCCAAATGACCACATTTTAATAACCATTAAATCACTGTGATTTTTACTTTTCCATTTAATACAACAAAACACACCTTTCAGCTTTTCATGTATACAGTAACATAAGCTTGCACTTTTTGAAATAACGTTTACCTCAAAGCTGCCACACACGATGCAGGAAATAGTTTTCACTACCTCGACTTTATCTGCAGGTCTCATTCCAAGTTCATCGTAATCCCTCTCTCCCTCCGAGCAGTCCACTCTCATCACATAGTCTACATATACTGCCCGCCTGGTACATCTTTCTATAGATCACAAGAGGGAAAAATACCTGAGGGTCTCTGCATGACGTGCTTTTACAGTTCACCGCGTGGGCGGCCAGGATGCGGTCAAGTTTGAGGCATGTGTGTCAGTGGACCTGCGGAGTACGCACGGCGGCGTGTGCGTGGGCTGCAGACAGCTGATGTGGCAGGCGTCTGTGTATCGAGGGACAGCGCCTGCAGCGCGCAGAGGTACCGACGCTGTGGGACGTTACGGTGGTGCCATGTGCTGGCTTTCCTGCTCTCTGTGACCCTTTCAGCCGCGGTACATTCAAACCCGCTGCTGCCTACATCTGTATCTACATCCAACACCCCCAACCCCGTACTCTTTGTTCTTATATATGTTCACGCAAAGTGTCCGAGTGAAACACACACCTGCTTGTTGTGTCTTAATCTCACTCTCAATTGAGATTAAGACACAACTGCTCATCTTAATCTCAACTGAATTCTCACGTAGGCTACTTCTTACATTACTACTACAAATCCCCCCTGTGCGCCGCCCCTCTACAGCTCACTCCTGCTTTGTCCTGCTGTGGTTTGGATGCTATTTATTATTCTGCGTCTGAAGCGTAAAACACTTAAATGTTCACTTTTGGTTGAATTCCAGTGCATCTATAGACACTGTGGAAAACAGTCTCTGTGTCTCCAGCCCAGCAGGAATTAGAAAGGGAAACGTGAATTACTCAGAATTTCCTTACATGCTCTTCCTGCCCTTGTTGTGACTCTGACAGTGTTGTCGAGGACCTTGCAGGAATGCGTACATGTGTGGCTAGGACCAGAGCTGAGGGGGTGGGGGGTGCAGGTGGAGCCTAAGTGAGATAGAGGAGTGGAGGAGTGGCCACGGAGTATAAGTAGATGTTGGCTGGGGCTGGGAGCATAAAGCACCTGTTGCTGCTCTCCAGCCTCTAAACACAGGACCTGTGCACACACCTCTGGGTCTGCAACTTCACTCAAACTCAGTGAGGATGATGGCTTCTTTCACATGCACGATACTGACTTTGTTCATCATCTGTGTGGCTCTGCAAGAAGGTGAGAAACTTTTCTGTTTCTTCAGTTTTCTTTTAAAATATTCGTGGCATTTTTTGTAGATCTGATGGTGAAGTACAACAAATGAATTATTTTCCCCCTACAACAGCTCTTCACTCACTATATTATCAGTTTATTCTAGAATTGAGGGATATGTAAATGTTATGTTAGGATTTAAGGTTTGAGGTTGACTAAAATTAGAAAAAGAGTCTTTGACCCGCTTTCAGTTAGTCACCAGAGAAAGTGTAAATACCAAACAAGTGCTGTATCTGCTGTCTTCAGTCTTACACAGCAGACTTTCCTTTGATAAGCAACCACTCCTTTAACTCAAGTGTAAACACTTCCTTACCACAACATTTCTGGAGAACCTGTGGGATTGTTTGACTTGGACATAATGTATAACATGGTAAACATGACCTAATAATAATCGCCACTACATTTTTTTTTTTACCTTGTTGGGGTGTGTTTTGTCTATATTTACATGTGATAATCACTAACCACACTGCAAGATTTGGTTGGAGGATTGTTTTTTTAATCTGATTAAAACTCCGTATTTGTGTTTTGCTAGGTTGTGGACTGCCCTTATCAGAGCAGCCAGCTCAGACTCCGCATCCGCACCATATCAGGACCAAGCGCTGCTCCTGTAACAACTGGGACGATAAAGAATGCATCTACTTCTGCCACCTTGATATCATCTGGGTAAATACACCAAGGTGAGGCTGCAGAATACTTCAGTAAGCTACATTTGTTAGCATTATAAACCCTTACCCCAACCCCAGGGGAAGAACTCAGGTGTGCTTTTTAACCTAATCAAAGAAGCCTTTATTAAATGATGTCATTTCTCATTTACAGTAAACTCCTTCCTTACGGCCTGGGTAGTCCCCTGTCTCGCCGCCGCCGGTCAACAGACCGTTGTGAATGCCTCAGTGCAGCCGATAAAACCTGTCATGGTTTCTGCCATAAAAGGTGAAAACACCTTCTTTTCTAGCCTTTCTTCCTCCTTCTACCTACACCTAAAGTAAAGCCAGCATTTCCCTTCACGTACCCTCATTTTCCTGCTAGATTGTATCAAAGTAGCTTATGTGTCTCCTTTCAGTCTGAGTCAGATCTTTGTGATGAGCCTGAAAAGTATGTTGATGCAGAGGGCGAGTCACAGAGAAATGATGGTGGCAGTGCAATATGAGGGTAGCAGTCATAGCAATAAGAAGGGCCCGCATACCTGCTGAAGGCCTTGAAAGAAATCACAAAGGTTTATTAGCAGGGCTGCTATTTTTGGAAAGTTTACGTTTCTGCTTTTGTGCAAGGGAATGATTGACACGTCCTTTGAGTTGTTTTGGTCATGTAAGCGCCAGTATGAATTCATCACCTCTGATAGATGTTATCCGCAGAGGTATTTTGTAAGCCGCACCCTGCATTCTTAAGGCATCTGAAATATATTGGTTTTAAATCCCAGGGAAGCGCATGGATAATCCTGAACTTCCCAGTTTGTACAGTTCCATTTTCCTTCCTTTTTTAATGTTGATTGTCTATCTTTCCACAGCTCAGAGGAGCTCAGGACTGATGTCGCACAGCCCGTGGTTGAATCTGGAAACATGAAAGGCAACAAATTACTGGCATCTTTTAGGTAAATGAAGGCTTAATTCAAGGATCAAGTTGTAAAGTTGGGTTTCTCCATTTCTGACTACTGTTTCTGAGATACAAGAAACATTTCTAACCTGGTTTCTTTTGTTTTCCCCACAGAGCTATTATCAAGACTAACACAGCAAAGGCTAAAGAAGTTTCATCCGTTCTGAAGTCAACAAACTAAAGAGTAGAACAGGGAGGTAGAGCGCTGAAGGAAAAGCCGGAGCCGGTCAGCCTGCAAGGACTACAAACTCCTGCCTTCAGTTCAAGCACACAGCTTTCAAAATGTGTCAAAGGTGGAAGAACGGAAGGCAAAACAGACAGTGGACCAAGCATTTGATCAACAAAGACTGGCAGCTCCCCAAGACAGTCCTACAGCAAGAACAGGAGCTGCTGGGCGGAGGTGGAAAGTCTTTGCACATGGACTAGAAGACAGTCACAACAAGAAAGCTTACGTTTGACCAGGAGTTTGATTGTGAATGTCTGTATGAACAATTTGAAATCTACAACTCGCCTAAAGAAGAACATGGGATAGTTATTCCACAGTCATATCTTCTCCATGTTTAGTTTTTCAGATGGCACTGAAATTATTTTTTTCTGTAGTTCTTTGATTTGGTTCAATATTTCTCTGTATCAGAGCTGGAATCTGCTGTCCTGCTTAGGGCATAGCTTTTTAAAAAATGATTAGATAGTACTTGAAAATGGCAGCTTCTTCACTTTCAGCGCACATTGCCGCTGTGAAATGAAGGTCATATCTTTGGGATTTATCTAAGAAACAGTTAGCTTTATACGAGGTCCATTGTCAGCTCCTCTGCACAAACATATACAGTACGCATTGTGTTTGCATAACAGCAGCAGCACAGCAGATCTATTGTCTCGGCTCAAGTGTTTACTGCATCGGTCCTATTTAATCTTTTGATTGAAGATAAGCCAGGAGATTTCAATGATGTGCAGCTTGCCAAAACAACAAAAAAATGCAACCATTGTTTTTATCCTCTGACAAATGTTCACTCAACTTCTCTGCAATTAGCAAGCAAGAAACTACAACTCTTTAGTCAATGCACTTCCAAACATTGCACTACCGCCTGCGGCCTTCATTCTTTTCTGTGCAATAAAGCCATTCACTCTATCTGCTGAATCCACAGGAAGTGGCGGACGCGTGGAGACTCAGAAAACATTTATCCTCAAATATCTCAATGCTGTATGTGGCGAATAGTTCACCAGCTTTAGGTTTACTGCTGATATGAAAATGATTCTAAATAGAAAACTTTATTTATTCTCTAATTTATTCAAGGATGTATTTATATTTCCACGATATGCTGAATTTTGTATGAGAAAATAAAACTGCATCAAAGTATTTTTTATGAAGAATCTTGTTTCATTTTTATGTCTTTCCTGATTAACTTTCGACTATAAATAACCTGTTTCCAGCTAAAACCCACTTGTCTATAGAGTTTACCCTCTCTCTGTTACACAAGCATGAAAACATTGCGATGTTGAAAATATCCTCACAGGTTCACGTTTGGTTCATGATCAATTTTGCTTTTAGCAGCTCTGGGAAGAAAAATGGTCATGAACCAGTTCCATGAACATTAAGTAGGTACTCACTGTTCTGTTTACTTAAAATAATCCCACTGTTTATGTCAGTTTAGTCACATGAAGTTGATGTCCAGGGCTTTGGTTGTTCAAAATCTGATGACTGAAGACTTAAACAAAAGGATGAGATAGTTGTTTAGGCTTTCCAGAGATTGGATGTTTTTTTAAGGCCTGATGTTTTCATGGCTTCCTGCAGAAAGAGTGCAGTGTGTACATGTGCTGATTGAAGACCTGCAAACATAACCAGTTATACCATATAGACAAAAGTACTGAGTCACCTACACATTGCACCTAAAGGAGCTGCTCGGCCACAGAAACCCATACGATGAAGCTCCCAGTGCACAGTTTTTGTGCTGATGTTAATGAAAGAGGAGATTTGGACTGTAACTTTACATGGTCTGATGTAATAATACCACGCAACATTGATAGTGGAAATTGTAGGAGGGAAGACATATCTCAAACTGCCTTGTTGTATCCTGTTACAGAACCACAACTGAATTCAGAAAGTTCCTTTCAACCACTAATTCTTTCATAAATGTTTTTAGACTATATAGCTGCCTGATTTTGTACCTGTGGCAGTGGGACTGAAAATAGGTGTAGAGAACTTCCACATAAGCGTTTTCTCCCCAATACATGTCCCACCTATTCTAGTAAATTCAGACATAACAATATAAGGCTGATGATTAAGTCCTATAATCTACAGTGTTGATGGAAAATATAAACAAATTTCATATATTTACAAGAGCTGGTTAACAGTTTCCCCTTTGGGTGCTTTTATAGCTCACCTGGACCAGTGGGTGACCCACATGCCGAATGCATCTCCTTCCCCAACTCTCTTCCTGTTTTACTGTCCATTCCTTTCACTGTTCTGTCAAATAAAAGCTAAAATGCCCAGAAAAAAGCAGCTTCACCAAAGGAACAGAAGAGAAGTTTCCAGCACAACTTCATCTACTCCCAAGGAGAGAGAAAACTCTGGAGAGGGGAAACTACAGCAACACTTGTGGCAAAATGGAAACTTGTTTGGTTGAAAAACAGAAGATAATTAGTGAGGTGCAGCGGTGCTTGCAGGTGGATTATGTTGCAGCACCTTTGAAAAAAGCTTGACAAGCTGCGTTCAGTCTCCTGGCTTCAGGTGTCAATCTTCTGACCCAGTTCCCACGAGTAAAGCGAGACACTATTCCTTTCGTTCGGTGCTAAACTCTTTGACAGGGAAGGAGAATATTTTTACCACACAGTTTTCAACTTGTCTTTCTAGCTATGGTGTTTCCTGTATACTGGTTTATATACTGGTTATATTTTTGGTTGCTACTCTGAAAGCTAATGGTGATCAAGACCAGATCCACTTCCAGCCATGAGGTAGCAAACTATAAATGGTTAGACAGAACTTTTCTATTCTGACTGAGCACTCAAAGTGCTTTTTACTGCAAGCCTCATTCACCCAAACACACACACACACACACACTCATACAGCTCTTTTTCTTTTCTCAAAATGGTTGCATTGGAGTTCAGTTATTTAGTTCAAGGACATGCTGCCTGTTGGATTTTGGGATTGAACCCTGACTTCCTGATGGGTACCTGTTTATTTCTGGAGCCTCAGCCTCCCGAATGGTCTGTGCCTGTTTAGTTCTGATCTGGTTTCATTGCAGCAGATTAAATTGTTTTTTAAAAAATCAGTGCATTTGTAGGTGTACATGGTTACAAATACAGTTTTTGATACTGTCAGCATAACTTTTAAGGTAGGCCACTGTTTCATGCCTGTCCCACTTCTGTTATGAAGACCCCGCAGAGGGGACATATCACCCTGATGGCATTGTTGTGTTTCAGCCCAAATCCACAATCAGGGGTGGACAACTTCCAGAGGGCTAAAACAATGATTGTTGTATAGATAGTTTCCCCCATCATAGCAACTGTACAGTGGCTGATGGTTTTTTTTCTCAGGGTATGGCTGCTTTGACTGACAGGTGGCCAAAATGCTATTTATGGGGAATAACCTTTTTCACACAAAAAGGTTTGATGTTTCTTGTTTGTGACACGGACCAACAGCTTCACAGTATGTGGCATCTGTGGGAATTCAGTAGATAAACTAATAAATCCCCCTGATAGCCATTTAGGAAGCAATCAATGTCAGTATGTACTAATCAGTTAGGAACCATGCTTAGATTCTGGAGCCTTTATCCTGTTTTGTATGCTTTGGCACCAAGTTACTTACTCACTGGTCTGTATAAAGTCATGTTACAACTCTTGATTGGTCCATAAAAAGGCAGTGTGAACATTAACCAAAGCAGAACTACAGACCACATCAACTAGCCCACAGAAGTGAAACCCACATTTCAACTAGCGCGTCAACAATGCTCAAGAGTGTAGCCACGTTTCCCTCTTCCTTCTAGTTTTGCAGCAAACAGTATGATGTCCAGGTGCAAATATTTTGTGGCTGACACAGAAAGTCATATAGCAGCAGACAAGTACTTCACGTTTCCAGTTATCTAATGTGTGATCATTTGTCCGGGTAACCTCATTTTGTTTTTATAGTTTTCATAAATTAAATGTCTCCTTAACGACGGAAAAGACTGAGTGTTGAAAAGATTGCTTTAAAACATAAAAATGCCTGAAAGAGAAACCTGACTTCAGTCTTTCTGAATTTGAGAAAAGCACCTTTCTGAAAGGAGGGAGTGAAGCTCTTTGCAGAAACCACTTGTTATAAGAGCAACATTTTCATACGTTTAAAGCTTCAGTAGCTGTCACCGGGCCCTGAACCTGTCCCAGCCTTCACTTCACTTGATGTGTCTACCACAAAGCAAGCCCGCAGTCAGCCTGATGAGGGCCAGAGCAAAATAAATAGAAGCGTGTGGTTACTGCACACAGGATTTCTTTTGTCCATAGTGTAACGTGTGGTGGTTATCTCGCTGTGGTAGGGAATCTGTGCTCTTGTTGCTCCATAAACTGATGTTTTGTTAAGATAGACAGCTGTCCGAGAGAGACGTGAGCTCACAAATTGTTTATTAAAGAGGATGCTCGTGACTTTATGTTCTGTATTATCTGCAGGACGTCCTGAGATACAGGCCAAGTGTTTAAGGAATGACATGGTAACAATAGGTGAGCAACTGGCTCTGTTCAGAATCAATCACACAATAACATGATGTGGTTTTTCTTGTTTGTGTAGCGTGCAATGAAACTGCATCATGTCTGTGGTTTTGTAGGAGTGGAAGACTCTCAAGACTGGAAAACAAACAAGGCCATTAAGTATTAATATGTACCTGTGCCTCAATTTCTACTTATTTTCTGACGTCACCGAGAACTCATAGACCCCCCGGTGTGCTACAAAGAGTGAATAGCTGACTAAGAGTGCGGAATGAAAACAGGAAGCTTCTTCTGCATTCCTCCCAAATTCCTTTAGCACAAGAGCGCAGCAGGAGAGGAAAAGAAACAAAGGAAAACAGGAGCACGCTCGTTGTTTATCTAGGGAACTGATATGGACTGGATATGGGGATGGAGATTGTAACCTTAATCACGCTGTTGCCATAACACTAAATGCTTTGCTTTGTTTTATTCAGTGTAGCCTGTATTTTTTTTGTTATTGTTTTGTTGTTTCTTGATTCAACATGCTGGCTGATGGTGAATTATGATTGTGTGACTCAGGTCCCAGGTCGCTTTCCTCTTGTTATTGCATACACACTTATCAAATTAGCACTTAGCAGTTAAATACAGTGGCTTGGGGACTGTAAACAAGTTTCAAAAATTACAAGATGACATACATCTGAATATCTGTACATACTGAATTTCCCGGAAAGATCTTCATTAACCCCACCTGAGGGGTTAATGAAGATCTATCTATCTATCTATCTATCTATCTATCTATCTATCTATCTATCTATCTATCTATCTATCTATCTATCTATCTATCTATCTATCTATCTATCTATCTATCTATCTATCTATCTATCATCTATCTATCTATCTATCTATCATCTATCTATCTATCTATCTATCTATCTATCTATCTCACAATTTAAAATGCAGCTGGCATGTTTGATCTCTTTTCTGTG
>VOQK01030220.1:1859-18191 GCA_015052645.1 Benitochromis conjunctus | reverse complement strand
TCTATCTATCTATCTATCTATCTATCTATCTATCTATCTATCTATCTATCTATCTATCTATCTATCTATCTATCTATCTATCTATCTATCTATCTATCTATCACAAAGTTATAATAACAGCTGAATAAGATGCCCTGTAACTTAGCTTTCAGATAATGCTAACATTACATTGCTAACACAGTGATGTTCAGTCAACATGTTTACTGTGTTTAACTTTTGGAGTCCCCTGGCAGCTGAGATAGGCTACAGTACTCCTATGACCTTCAAATGGATGAGAGGTAAGGAGGGAGGATAGATGGATGGAGTCCAGCTTTGCTTAGCATGTTAGTATGCTACAATGTAAGAGCTAAGAATCTGAACTGATAACGGTGCTGGATTGAGAACAACAATATAGTTCTGTGGAACAGACCAAATGGCTTGATAATTCATTGTAGACATCAAGTCATATAGCTCAGAACTAAAATAAGACAATTAGCTAGTGACCCAAAGAATCCAAGAGTTTTGTCCTCTGTGGATCATAAACATCCGTACACAATTTTATCCACAAGGTGCTGAGATGTTATATGAAAGATGTAGTAGATCGACCAACTGGCATTCATTATCTATGGAGCCCTGCTGCTAGGTAGCTAGATAAAAAAGGCAGTGATGAATGAAATGTTAAATATTATTTAAACCTCAGCGTAGCCATCTGCTATGACCGCAACGTTTTAATTGTTTTTCACTATAACCAAGTTTAAAATGTAGCAAAAGTGTAACAATTGAGACATGGAGCAAAAGGATGAGCTTGAAGATCTTTGCTAATAATTAATGTGCCCTAAAATATGTGCCAAACAATAATGTGTGTACAGTTCTTTAGTGAAATTGAAAAAATACACATTGACTAGTCGGAAATAATGTTGCAGCAAACAATGATGCAAATAATAATATTAATAATAAATTATGAAATGTGTCATGTACACTAAAACTCTGCAACATTGACTTCTTGTTTGTGTTCTCACATGTTGCACGGTTTCAGTCCAAACAGCCCGTGATTACAGTAAAAGCCTGCGCTGATACATTCCTCCTCTTCCTGGGTTTGTTTGCAGGGACCCGAGCAGCCTGAGGGACAGACAGTCTGGCCTATCTGCACCACCAGTCCAAACTAGCCTGGATACCAAAACATGTCGAGCCACAAGAAAGCAGCCAGGACCAGCAGAAAGGAAGGAGGTTTGCTCAAGAAGGGGAGAAGAAGTTTCACAGTATACATAGGTAACTTTCCATTAGCTCACAGTGAAGAGGATAAACAGTTACATGGCTGTTTTGAATAGCAGGCATTCCTGGATATTTCCTCGCGAGGTTCTCAGGTTAGCATCACTGAGCAGCAGCAGTATAATTACTCAAAGACAAAAAGTCTTTAATAGTATACAGAATAGTGGCCAATGTTTCCTTTGGGAAATGAGCTGTCAGTAATTTCTCTTCCAGTAATGGCTCCAGACATTCCTCCATCTGCTGCATCACAGACGGGGGACATCTTTATTTCTTAATACAACCATCATGGCATGTCTGTACTGGGTGCCATTCTTAGCATTATCTAGATTGTCATCGTATCTTCTTCTGTGTCTGAGTACACGTACGCCATATCTGGTGTACGTGTACGGGGGATCTGTGTGTCACATTGCAACAGTATAAACAATCTGTGCAACTCTGTAAACAGCCACTGTCCTCTGTGAGACGCCACTGAATAAAATCTTAATTTGGTATTCAGACACCTGACAATGTCCATATGCTATCTCAGCAGGCATATTTACAACAGGTGTATACGTGATGGAGAGGAGCAGAGCGGGCCACCGAGTGCACATGAGAGATGGTAATGTGCACGTCCAATAGGACGGGGCGGGCAAGCTTAAAAAGTATAGAAAGATGATAACTAATTAAGATTGCAGGAGGTGTATATGCTATCGAGAGTCAGAGCTGTGTTACAGAAGACTGTGTACCAGCATGTAGACGTGTTCTACTGAATGGGTCATGCTTAATCAGTCAAGGAGCACTGTGATGCCTAACTGTAGCCACGCAGAAAACAGTCACAATGTAAACCTCTACATTTACATTGGTTTATTAAATCCCAGAAAGTTTCTTAAAAAATTGTTTTTGAACTCACTTTTTCATCATTTTATCAAAAGTGTCTTTTTCAGTCTCGGTTGACTTGAGGTTCCACAACTTTACAACAACACAGTGCATCTGCCATCATCAGTACAGGCCCCCTCCTCAGTTCAGAGATCATCATTTCCTTTTTACTTTAATGAGTTCCTTGACTTTCTGCTTAAACCACCATTTCAATTCTCTGTGAATAGTACACATGGCTAAATGTAGATTCTTATTAATGCACGTTTGGATATCAGCGACTGCAAAACTGATCACATTACTGATTGTTATGCCGCTGTACTGTTTAGTCAGGGAACCTGCTGTCAGCTGACACTGAACTGGTCATTTGGATGTCAACTTTTCCCACCTGGATTACTGAGCATGCATCAAAACATAAAAGTACTATATACAGTGTTTAGCATATTCAATGTCATAATATGAAAATGTGTATTTACTATGCAATACGTGCATGATGATAATTTATTAATGTAATACAGACCTTTTTTTTTTCTTTTAGTTGAAAAATGTTTTCAGTTGCAGAAGAAGAAAGTTCTTTGGATCACATCGTTGATCTGTCAACAACAGGTTGTGCTTTTTGTCTCCGTCTGAGTAAAAAAATGAAAGAAGTGATATTAACTCAGTCAACAAAATCAGTAGAAATAAAGTGCTGTCTGTCATACTGATTTACTATCATCTTCTTTTCATTAAGTAAAGGAGTAGCTAATTTAGATAAGCGCTAATGCGAGTAGCACTCCTTTGGGAATACTAATTGTGTGACAAAGCTGTATGAAACACAGAGATAAGGGCTCTGAGGAAAATAATTCACTCTTACTTTTACTGTTACATAAATAATTAAGTTTTTTGAAAAGATCTGCAAAATACTGGTTTCATTTTAAGTCCAATTACACAAAAAAGGTTTAATTGACTGTTAAAAAATATGTTTTTGAATAATTTGAATAAATATGTTAAAATATGCTCATAACATGACATGAAAGTATTCAAAATCGACAATCAAGCTCAGAGCGAGCTTTGCTGGGGCCTACTTGTTTCTTTCAGTTTTTTCCTTTTATTTATTTATTTATTTTTGAATCATTGTATGAATTTGAAATATACCCTGAGTGTCCTTGAAAACAACGTCATTGAAAACAAAAGGTAAAGAGCAGCCTCTTTACATTTTGTTTTCAGTGATGTCATCATCAGCCCCAACTGACTTAAATTTATTGAAGCCACTTGAAACAGATTTAAGATGATATGAGATGAGATGATATGTCAAGGATACAGCTGAATTTAAACCAAGCATGCCACACGTGTCTGGGGGCGGGCATGCTTCTCAGCCACCATTGTTTTTGAAGATGAATGTTAAAAAATTATGAACAAAATTCTGTCTGGTTTTCTTTTTCTTCTTCTTTGTGTTTTGCAGAGGTCTTGAAAGTGTTAAGATTTTCTGTCATGTGGGGCAAGAACATATGGCTGACTGAATGTAATGAATATCAACGACCTAAGCTGAACACTCATTCCACGCAAGACTGAACGCGTGCGAGTTTTAGAAAGCCATCACAGCTCACGCTAATTTGAAGCTTCCTTAGCTTTTATGATAAAGTCAGTGAAGGAAAAAAAAGTCCCAATGCTGTTGCTTTCTTTGAAGGACCATCCAAATTCATTTCAAGAATAAGAATGGCCACAATTTCTAAGTAGAGCTTTATATTTTACACTCTCTCCTTCCTAACAGCGATGAAACCTTACTGCCAACAAAGACTAGCTGCAAGCCTGCTAGGCCTGAATTAATGTGTAGAGGCTCAGTTAATGTTTAATATTCCACAAGTGACATTTTGCATTTGTTTCAGGCATTCAAAACAATGGGACACCGCATGATACATGCACTGGTCACTGTTACTATCATCCACGGGTATAATCTCCAAAAAAGGAAAGCAGGACCTGCTGATGTGGACGTGAATGTCACACGTTAAGAATTTCAAGCACCATTCCTCAATTGTGTTAAAGTCTTCCTCGGTTATTCCAGCCATTGTGCTGGTCATAACTCTTCTGTTAGCAGGAGACAGAGCAAACCTTTAATCAATATAATGCAGTGTGTCTGTCCATTAATCCAGCTGAAATAAGCAGCGGCCAAGCCTACACCTGCAGGACTTTGATGTTGATTCAGACCTCCTCTAAGAACGCCCTGTGTGTGTGAGTGTGTGTGTGTGTGCGTGCATGCGTGTGTGTGTGTCTGCCCCGTCATTTTATTTCCTTATAGTGTTTCTATAAATGTGCTGCTTGTCGTGTGACACTTAAGTACACAAACTCATTTTTTGTCTGATGGTCAAACAGCAGTGAAATAAGTACTGGTCTTTGATGGTTTCCACAGAATTCTTTTAGCTCGAGATAGATTGTTTTGCATATTGATTCATGTCGCCTCACTCGCAGTATCAGTCATGATTAACCACGTAGGATAGGCTTTTTCTGTGTTTGCCGTACCTGTTTTTAACTGATGCATAACTGAACTATCTGTGAGAAATCATGTGAAAGGTGGTGAATTATTCCAGGTAGCAGCTGCTGACTGATTCCTGGTGAAGATATAAGTATTTTAAAAATGGCAGTGTCATTAAAAATGTTAAAAATAGATGGTGGTTGGAGTTAACATTTCCTCATTCAAAGCTGCACTTTGAAAAATATGTCCACTATCTCATGTTTTACTGACAGACAGGCTGCAGAATGCTGGGAAGTGCTCCGTCTGTTTTGATTATGTGCCATACAGGAACTGTGCTGTCTCCATTCCTGTTCACCTGCTACACCCCAGACTTTCAGTACAACTTCTGATCATTGCACCTAGAAAAATACTCAGTGGATGGATGTATAAGTGATGGGCGGGAGGAGGAGATGTTGTCTGGCAGAACAAAATCAGGAAAAAGATTATAGCCATATGGCCCGTGTCTGTCCTGGGACAGAAGGCTGAACTGTAAGATCAACACAGAGGCTGTGGACAAGAAAATGTTAAGCAGGCTCTTACATGTGTCACACATTGTTTTCTATCAGTCTGCTGTAGTGAGCGTCTGCTGGGAAGCAGCACTGGAGCTTGGACACCTAGGTCATGTGATGGAGAGGAGGTGGCTGAACAAACTGTTCTCCATTATTGGTAATCATCACCTTCTCCAATGCTTACTGGACAGGCAATAAGTGTTTTCTAACAAACCGATTCAGCTTTACTGGTAGACAGAATATAGATCTAAAAAAGGGATAAAAGGAATAAAAACACATCTCTTATTCTTATATTTTTAATTGGTTAGCTAAGTAAGTAATAATAAGTGCCAAATTATAATTAGCTACAGGAAATTAATTAAATGGTTAATGGTTTTTGTAAAGAGAAAAAAAAAGAGTTGGAAAGGAGTTTCCTGCAGGGCTGTGCAGAGATGTTTGAAGCGGCAGGTGGCTTTATAT
This sequence comes from Benitochromis conjunctus, assembly GCA_015052645.1. NCBI lineage: Eukaryota > Metazoa > Chordata > Actinopteri > Cichliformes > Cichlidae > Benitochromis > Benitochromis conjunctus. The sequence goes on along the minus strand of VOQK01030220.1, from coordinate 12,635 downwards.
ACTGGCCCTCTCAGGTGAGCTGTATCTATAATTAGATCAGCTCCACCTACACATACCTGAAAGAGACAGGCAACAACAAAACAAGGCCAGCCCACTGGCTGTCACACTCCCCCCCATAGAACAGGGTTCTCACCCTGAGCTGACATAGACCATTATTCACATAATAAATGACAACTAGAAAAACATTTATATTTTAACCTTATAAACATATACGCATATGCAACCTCATTTCCAAACACCTTTCAGCATGCTCAAAAAGTCCTTCCATCTTCAGCTCATCTCCAACCTCAGCAGCCTTGGTACCTAGGAGCAATTAAAGAGGAGGGAAAACAGTGCTGCAGAGAACATTTGAAAGTGTAAAGCATTTGAATGGTGTAACTGCTGGTTACAAAGGAACAAAGCATCTGCCAGGACATTATCTTTGCCCTTAATGTGCTGGATGTCCAACATATAAGGCTGCAAAAAGAGTGCCCACCGCATGAGCCTCTGATTTGGGTTCTGCAGTTAGTTCAAGAAGGTGAGAGGGTTATGGTCAGAAAATACTTCAATTGGCTGAGAAGAATCTAAATATACTTGGAAATGCTGTAAGGCCAGAACTAATGCCAAAGCATCTTTTTGAATGACTGAATAGTTTAGCTGATGGGAGTTGAACTTCTTAGAAAAGAAGCTAACTGGATGTTCAATGCCTTACTTGTCAGCTTGGACTAGAACAGCACCTGCACCAATGTGACTTGCGTCCACATACAGCTTGAAGGGTTGATCCAGACGAGGTGCTAAAAGCACAGGTGCAGAACACAGTAAAGCTTTTACATTGCCAAAAGCTTGCTGGCATGCTGCAGACCAAATACATTTTACTTTAGCCTTCAACAAATCAGACTGATTTTTGTTGAGAAGTTTCGACAAAAACAATGATAGTAACCAACCAGACCCAAAAATCTCATCAGTTCTTTTTTTGGTGACTGGAACAGGGAACTCTTTGATGGCCAACACCTTCGCATCAACAGGCCTCACATATCCTTGGCCCACAACCTTACCAAGATAGGTCACAGTTGCTTTTGCAAATTCACATTTTGCCAGGTTGATAGTCAAATTTCCCCCAACTACTCGTTCGAACAGAGTGCGAATACGAACCAGATGATCCTCCCAGGTATTACTATATACCACCACATCATCTAGGTAAACAGCACAACCTTCCAACCCATTAACAACCATATTCATGAGTCGCTGAAATGTAGCTGGAGCATTGCGTAAACCAAAACCCATGACTGTATATGAATAAAGACCAGATGGCATGATGAAAGCAGATATTTCCTGAGCTCTGGGAGTTAGTGGCACCTGCCAATATCCCTTTAACAGATCAAACTTGCTCACATATTCTGCTGCACCAACTTGGGCAATACAGTTGCCAATATGAGGCAAAGGATAAGAATCAGGTTTGGTCACTGCATTTACTTTGCGAAAATCTGTGCAACAACGTGGCGATTTATCAGCTTTTTCAGCCAACAAACAAGGGGAAGCCCAGCTTGATGAAGACGACACTGCAATGTTGTTTTCCATCATGTACTGAGCTTCCTGATCAATTATTTTCCTCTTCTCCTCAGAGACTCTGTAGAACCTCTGTCGGATTGGTTCTGCATCACCCACATTAATATCATGCTCTATCAAAGTTGTTCTGGAAGGTGTGTCTCCAAACAAAGATGGATGCCTTTTAATTAATGCAGACAGTTCTGCACGTTTGTCAAGAGGCAAACTCTTTGGTACAGCTATTCAAAAGGTCCTCCGATGGAGACTGAATAAAAATATCAACTGTAGCCATAACAAAGTGTCGATGCTTGACATGTAACAGAAATCATCACTTTCCCACTAACTGCCTAACCCAAAATCTACTAAACTTAAGCCTAGTCTTCATGCAGTTACTTACAGTGGGTACTGTGAGCTCGTTCCCAGCTCATAACCAGCGCGCTCTGGCGTCAAGGGCAAGCATTGGTTAATGATCATCATGTGACTGATGCAAGTCAGAGCCTTTTATTTAGCAAAAATGTCATTAACAGTAAAATGCTATTGTTGAGGGGCACAGGCAGGGCTCCACATGCACACACATATCCAAAAAACAAAAGGCTCACAAAAAGGGCTCTTGGTGCACCCATCAGGAAAGGGGCAGGTGCCACCCCCTCTGCACGTGCCTGGTTCCCCTGAATTGCAATAATAACGGCAGAGTTTACTATATTTTGCTGTAAATGAGAATTTAGACATTTCCCTTTCTGAATGTCCCAGTAAACCAATACTGTGAGCCAGCACGTACAACAGCACCTCTGTCCACTGGTTCACCTGAATGGATTCAACCATCATTAGTGTCGTAGGGCCACCTCAGCTTTGCTATCACACCTGTCCACTATGAAGTAAAATCAGTTTTCTTTTTGCATATGTGGTTCATGATCACTGGTGTGAACAAGAACGAGCTGGTGTGACACTTTACTGCACTTTGAAGAGTTGCATTTGGGACTGTTAACCCAGGTAAAATGGTTAGTATTTGTGATGGTACTTCTGGGAACAGTTTCTTATTGATGTACTTACCCAAAAAATATAACAAGACAAGATGTGGGTGTGACATAAGGTACATTCCACGAGTTTTACTTTCACTTCAAACTAGTCAGTGCAAGTCTTTTTGTAAACTTGTTTTTAAGGATAACATGAAAAAAGGCAGTAAACCTCTCGTGTTGAATTGGTGTTTCTATAAAATGAAATTGCAACAGCAAATAAATGAAGAAAGGATTCGAACAGGAAATCTATTTTGAATGTTTAAAATGCGTGCTCAGTCAGCAGTCTTCAGTGGCTTTCATTCCCATCAGCAATAAGGACCAGTGACCTACTGGTAACCATAAGTGCCCATGCCATAACACTGCCTCTACCTTGTTTGACAAACAGTGCTGTTCCTTATACATACTGTTTCCGTCATGTTGTTACAGGTAAACCGTTGTCTGCCAGTACAATCGTGTTTCAGATTTGGGCAGCGATTTGTAGTTTAGTTTTTGATGTCAACCACTGGGGTATTTCCAAGAGATAATTTTTACAAAGAGGTGGATATTAATTAAACCCTAACAAGGTAATTATAGTCAAATAAAAAAAAACAACTAAATTTGAAAAACAAAATAACTACATTAAAAAACATTTATAGACTTTCAAAAACCCTAAAATAATTTTTTTAACTTGGGAAATGAACTAAAATCCATTCATCCATTCGCTTCCGCTTATCCTTTTCAGGGTCGCGGGGGGCGCATTAACTAAAATATAATACAAATTATTAGAGGAAATATTACCTTTGGTATTCATACATTTGCTGAAAATTTTGTTACATCTTGCCTGATGATGCATTGATGAGCATGTTTATTGAGACTGGACGTCTACAGCACTCTGAGTCAGCTGTTTTCAAGTTCTGTCCTTTTATTGTAAAACATGTACTGATTTTCCAAACTCATGCCTCTCAGATATTCCTTCCATCCACAACAATAAAAGACAATAATAGTGGTCAAAAGACACACTGTAGAACTGAGCCAGAGATGAATAATAACTCATGATTAAACAGAGTGGTGTATAAAGAGAAAGAAACACTCGGTCCATCATGGGAAGCCCCCAGCAACCTCGGCCTATTGCAGAATAACTGGAGGGTTTATGATCACATGATCCAGCCGTAACAATAAGCTTGATCACAAAGTAAAGTTTTCAGTCTAATCTTAAAAGCAGACAGAGTGCCTGTCATCTGGATCCAAACTGGGAGCTGCTTCCACAGAAGAAGGACCTGAAAGTTGGAGGCTCTCATGTTGTTTCTAGGCACTCTGGCCCTGTGTTACTGAGGCACAATCAGTCACCTGGTGGATGTTGATAGGTTTATGCAGTCTACAAAAAATTGTAAATAAAAGTGCTAACAGTTCAATCCATAATGTATTATATTTGTCTTTTTGGCAAAAGTTTTACCGTTTAGGTGTTTGGAGACACACTGGATGTTGCATGACATGCATAGCCCTAGGCTGTGTGTACCGCATCAATCGCAGCATCGTCTATCACATCAACCGTGTGCTTTCCTCTTTCATTTTGTCCTGCTTCTTAGGTTATTGCTGGTCAAGTTGAGCATTCATGAGTGTTTGAAATATCAGTTTTTCCTGTGGTTTGCAACATAAATTCATACATTCATTTTTCATTTCATAAAGTCATCGTTACATCTTAAGATTCTTGTTAAAACCAAGCAAAACTTTTGCCAGTAGTTCTTAGCTTTTAATAAGCTAGCCTGGTGCTCCAGTAGTCGGCGCCGTTGCCTCACAGCAAAATGTTCCTGGGTTTAAAACCTCATGATCTTTTGTGTTTGCAGTTTGCATGTTCTTCCTGTACCTGCGTGGATTTGCACAAGAATGTGTGGTGCTCTCTTTCTCTGTGATAGCGCTGTAATGGCCTGGCTACCTGTCCAGGGCTAACCTCGCATTTCACCTTATGTAAGTTAGGATAGGCTCCAGCTGCTATTCATTTTTTGGATCAGGATTAAAGTTAAAGGAATTTGACGGATGAATCATTTTCTTAAGTCAGGAGCCACCAGAGGGCCCATCTCAGTCTGTCCCACAGCCTCAGACACGGTTCATCTTGAAGCTAACACACTGTGGCACACTCACAGAATGGGGTCACTTTACATGCCAACGACACCCTTCATTTGTTCTGTTTATTCAAACGATAGTAAATTAACTGTGCTTGCAGGTAAGACTTTGATCGTAACTTCTGAGTACAGCTAAAGTCTCACACATCACCATCTAAATTTCTCTTTTATTTCAGCAAGTTTCATTAATTTTTTTCTAAATTTTTCTTCTTTGGAGAAAGTACAATTTTTCCACGTTCATCATGCAGCTAATTTAAAAATATGTCTGGTAAAACTATTACAATGACATTGTGCTCAAAGGAATGTGAATTCCAATGGGTGCATTCCATCTCAGTCCTAGACACTCGCATCAGTGAACGAGGGAACCTGATTTAGTGTGCCACTGACATGTTTATCCTCTTATAAACAGCACAGACACTGGCCTGAACTTGGATCTTATCAAGCTGCACGCTCACAAATTCCATAACTTCAGACACCTTTGTTTTATTTTTTTTTAGACTAAATATATCTGACATTGTGCAGATGTTTGGGTAACTAATTATAGTTGCAGGAATCTCCCTTTAAAACAAAGACAACTGCTACAAACACCCTTTTTTTTAATCAAGTTTCCATGGTGCTTCAACTCTGGGTACGCTCCTATCCTTAAGTTTATCAGCGGGGACGCCCAGAACGATGGGCTTTATTTGTGATGACAGGAGAGAGGGTGGTAGTAGGAAGGGTGTATTCTGTCATGTACAACACAACAACGCTATCTCAGTGTGAGGCACGATCACACCAGAAAGTAGTTTTTGTGGATCAGAATCTTTGTTAAATATTTGTTTTTCCCAACAGGCGGCAGATCTCTTGAACACAAACACTTAATTCTTGTATTTTTAAGAGAGCTGTTTCTGAATGTGGTCTTGTGTGTTTTTGTCTGGGATGGATTAGCAACAGCAAACAACAAGAAGTTAGTGTCTTTGACTTCAAGAGACATATGTTAGCTGTGCAGGCAGCTGATGAAAGCGTGCTAAACAGGTAGGACCTGGAAAATGGAGACACTTTCATTAGAATATATTAGGCACCCATTGTCTTAAAAGCATCAGTGTCACAGCGAGGTAATGCGTTTGGTGTTGCTGAGGTTGTTCGAAAAAAGAAGTACTTTTTTCCCTTCTTTCTCAGAATTATGAAAAAAAGACATCCCCACTTATTTTTTCTTCCAGTGGCCCTAATCCTCGTCCGTAGCCTACACCACTGTGTGTGTTCTTAAAAACAATGACCTGTGCAGCTTATAACAGTCAATCAGTGTCTATCTCAGCTAACAAGACTATGTATCTGTGTGATCATAAGGTTTTCCATTTATTTCTTCTTTATATCTTCTTATTTAATTGATTGTTTGGCTTCTTACATAGAGGCATGAAGCATTCTTAGGATGGATGCTTCCTGTTGTCTGTTTGCTCCCCATTCTGGAAAATGACGACTCGAACGGTTCTGTGACTGTGTCTATAAAGAGCAGAAACTGCACTTCGTTTAAACTTGGCTTTCTGCTCCCAGCACTCCTGAAATACCTGGAATGCTTCCTAGAAGTTCCCTTTTGTAAAGCACATTAAGCACTGTTTGCAACACATAAATCACAAGACTTCAAACAAAGGATAGTTTGCGTTCTACGTGAGAGCGTTATTTTTCAGCTTTTGTTGTACTTTCGGTTTTGACATTTCATTTCTCTGACTATTTAGTGAGGTTATTACAATGTGACTACTTGGGAAGGGTTAGGATAGATCATGGTTTAGGTTGAATTGTGCCCTTTCAAAGGCAAATTTCTTCCATCTAAAATATTTCACTTCATTTTCATTTCACTCATTTTGTTCACTGCCATGTGCCAGCAGCAATGTTTGGCTCGGCTGTCATGCTTACAATCGGGAAATAGAAAGTTTTCACAGCATTCTGTGCAGTCAGGTGTAAAAATATGTACACCCTTACTGCCTCCACAAGAATTAAGAGGCTAAGTAGCAGCAAGTTGCTGCTAATCAAATGCAGTTGATGAACTGATCATCAACAAATGTGACAATCCTTGTAAAAGTCGATGTTCAGGCAATTTTATGATCTAGAACATTCAAGTGTGCAAATTGTCCCAGGAGTGCACATCCCAGCAAATTCACCCCAAGGTCAGAAAGTTGCTAAAACGTCAACAGCTACATCTCAGACCTCAGTGAGCATCTTAAATGTTAAAGCTCAATGTCCCGTCAAAGTCCAGAGCACATTCCAAAATGCTTTCACGGGACTTTAAGATAACTGCACATTGAAAAATGATGATAAAGGTACCCTTTATCAAACATTTCATTCATCTGTGATCTGACCCAGTTAGTAGTAAGACTGTCTTTTACTACAGTGTAACTATTTATAACAGTTGTAGCAGCTTTAGCCTGGACTGGAAATCTCTACAGGCTGCTTTGTCGATCTTCCACCTCTCATAAACCTAGACAGGGACAGGAAGAGAGACAATACTGAGTCTGAATACCTGGTCAGTTCTAAGAACATGCTGTCACTCCCTGATGTGAACTTCATCAAGTCTACGTGAATGTTATCACTAGACTGAGCTACAGTAATGCTCAAAGTAAATAATGTTGCAGTGGCACACTAACCCTTATGTCTAGCCATCATAAAGTGTGCCATTACTGCCTCTTGTGTCTCTAAGTTCATGAACAGATGATGTGTCATCACCAGCAACAGACATTGTGAGCAGAAAATGTCTCCTTTTCATTTTTGTGGTAAACTTATCTACATAAAGGGCTTCTGTAGCTTTGTTAACCTTTTTTTTTACAAGTTGAACTTTTTTACGGTAAGTACACTGCTATTTATAGAGTCTAGTATTTAAAAACACCTCTGGAGCATTCAAAGTTCATTCTCTGGACTTTAGTCTGTTTGTCTATTAATACAAGACCTTTCCAATCAAAAGAAAGTCAATTCATCTACACACCCATGGATATCGTTGGTAGGCAGCCAGCTCTGTCTCCTGAAGGTTTTTGTATTACAGGATTTAACCATTTGCTAGACACTTTTGTCAAATCATCTCAATATCTAATAAAATACATCTAAGCCTATCTTCTGAGAGCAAAACTCGAGGAAACCAGACTTAATACCTTGTTTCTATTCTCTCAAGTGATATTTTTTAACCTCATGCTAAAATTTTAGGTGCCAGATATCGATATTGTACCCGAATAACAAATTTATCCTCACATTTCCTCATTTCTTTTTTATTGGATGCACTGCTTATATTTTAATATCTGCTTGGGTGTGTTATTTTTGGGGGTGTATTCCTTTTGATAAAAGTGAGCCAGCCAACAAGCTGTGGCTAAAAAGGTTTATTAGCAATTTTTATTTATACAGCACTTTCACAGCCAAGAGACCCAAAGTTTGTTTGTTTTTTTAATGTGGAAATAACGCAGCACAGTGGTTAGCACTGTTGCCTCATAGCAAGAAGGTCTTGAGTTCAATTCCACCATCAGGCCGAGTCTTTCTGTGTGGAGTTTGCATTGCCCATAGATGTGAATGCAGGAGTGACTGTGAGTGTGAATGGTTGTCTATGTGTTAGCCCTGCGACAGACTGGCAACCTGTCCAGGGAGTACTCTGCCTCTCGCCCCAAGACAGCTGGGATAGGCTCCAGCACCCCCCGTGACCCTGAAAAGGATAAGCGGAAACGGACGGATGGATGGATGGATGTGGAAATAAAAGACAGGAGAAAAACACAATAAAGAATCCCGTGATTAAAAGAAACGTGGGGCTTAAAAGAAAATGCAGAAATCAGAAGAGACCTTTGAAAGAATCTAAAGGGTGCAGATGAAACCTCGTGGTCTCCAAAACATCCCATTTCCTTAGCTAACTCATTTCAGTCTCAGCTCTCTTGCAGGCACACAATCATTAAAGCACAAGAAAAAAAAAAGAACCTGACAAGGTGCCTTTTTCCAGACATACTTTGCATTACTTCATAGTAATTATTGCATTACAGAGTACAGTTATGTATACCATATTTAAAAGCATCACATTATTTGAAAAGGGATTCAGAAAACAACCCTGAATATGACAAGCTGAAAAAAAAATGGATGGATGGATCAAGTAAAATTAAAATATCTTGAGCCTTTAGTGGATCGACACACTATAGATTACTGCTTTTCCACTCTTATGATTTCTTAAATAACCACATTGTTGCTTTTTAGTGTTTGACAGTGTGGGTACTAACACCAAGGGTTTATTCTAGTCTAAATTGCACAGAAATATCATTTTTAGACTTTGCTCTGTCAGATAACATCAGCATTGATTGAATTTAGAAAGCAGTCAGTTCTTTTTACAGACCCTGTAATGAGCCGGCAGTGACTGACAGGGAAATGGTGCTCCGTGTCATTGCAGTTCATTAAGGGCTGATGTTGACATGCAGTTTTGTAAAGGTCATTACTGAGGTTCATAACTGTGAGTCACGCATAATCTGTTTTTCAGGATTGTGTTGCATTGCTGGCTTATCTAATGTTTGAGTGAAACTGTGATACTGACTGTGTAATCAGCCTCTGTGTCCACAAAGATGGCCTTATTGTTTCCATGTGTATTTCCTGCTGGGTGACACAAGGAAAGCGTAGGCAGCTCTATTATCAGGTTTTACCCCTGCTCCCAGATATAACCCAAACAGGTTTCATTTCCCTTTTTTTCCTCCTTAGGTCTATGTAAGTCCACTCTATTTAAGCAAGCCAAATAAATGACCAGACGGATTCACAGTAAAGATATTATTGGATATCTAATATAGAAATTTGGGAGGGGCAAAAAAAGTTAAACAAAAGTCATCTGGTTCTTTTTTTGATTGAAATAACTGTTATGGTTATAAATAACTTTACTGTTAAATGTTAAAAGAGGCTTTATTTAACTTCACTTTTATCATGAACAGTAAGACGTACACACATTTTGTCAATCAAAGAGCTTCTACATCTGATAAATGAGTGAAAAAAAGGGGGTGTTATCAGACATCTATAAATCTGCAGTATTTTGAAAGCTGACAGGTAGGTGAGTGAGCTTTTCCTCTCATTTGTCAGGGGAACTTATGGTTGGTTTGTTCAAATTTGTCACAGGAAATGAACATTTATAAAAGAAGCACCACAATAGCTGAAATAAAATCCTGCTGTCTAATAATAGATTTGAAGACATGGGTGTAACTAATCAAACAGTATGCATTGTGCAGGTTCTATTCACCATGTAAAACAGTCACACTATCTAGCATATTTATAGTTCATCTTTTCAGGGTTCAGAGAAGCTGGTTTCCTCTGTTTGTTTGCTGGTTCTAAGTATAATATAAGGGAGGTCCAAGCAAGATTACAATGTGGATTGGAAAATGATTCTTTTGGGACAAAATGTACACAAGAATGAATATTATGCAACATGAAAGTTGCAAACACTGCCTTGATGTGACAGATTATTGTGCTAGTGCTTCAGCTGAGTGTGTGCCAGTAGCTACTGTTACAGAGCAAACTGATAGACGGTGTTTCTCAATTTCAGATCAAAGTGGTACACTTCTATTGCAGTTTTTGACATTGGTGGTTATACATAACCTATTACCTTGTAATTGTGGGGAAAAAAAACGACAGGGTTTAGGTTTTATTTATATCATTTAGGAGGGTATGCTGTAATGACCCAGAGGGGAGAAATTGCTTGGAGTAGGGACAGTTTCCAAAAGCGCGTGCAAAGACAATTCCGTGAATGCTAAAAGTAAGCTACATTAGCAGCATTGTTCCACTGTATTAGTGCTTCTGTGCTGTGGTGTGGAGTGTGCACAAGTTCTGGAATTACAATTATAAAACCACACAAACTGACATAATACTGTAAAAAACAACTCACCAATAACATTTCACATCAGTGTGAAAGTGTAACCGTAGGTTCTGTTCTGATGGTAGAAAAAAGCAAGACATTTATTTAGACACATTTTCTCCATTTACAAAAATTTGAATTCTGATTTTTCTGTGGTGATTTTTAAATATTTTACTTTACATATAAATTATTACTTGATATTTTATTTAAATTTGGGCTTATTTCACTTTCTTGCATTTATTTTGATTTATTTTGAAGTTAATGATAGTTATCACTTTGCAGTGTACTTAATTGAGGTATATAACATTCTAGTTAT
>VOQK01030217.1:29244-41660 GCA_015052645.1 Benitochromis conjunctus | reverse complement strand
GAAAGGATTTTTTGACGTCCCCCGACTGGGGTAAACATTCCCCTGCAAAGACAAGAGAGGCAGGGTGAGAACAGCAGCCCGGGCTTACTTAGTATGCCATCGCAATTCACTGAAAACTGCAAGAACTACCAATTAGCGCCCCCGGAGTGCACTTTGTGGAGGGATACTCACCGTGAAAGGGTTCACCGACATGGGCCGAGGGACTTTGGACTGAGAGTCAGACGTGGGGAAGGAGGCAAAACCTGCAAAACACACCCACACACACAGATATACATGATACAGGGAAATGGTGTGGCATGAAATCAGAAACCTGCAGGGTGGGTCATTCTGGTATTCCTGGACTGTTGCTGGTGGACACCACAGCGCGCCTCAGGAAAGACGAGCAGTCCCCGCTGCAGTGGGAGTTTTCCATTTGGGCCTCGCTTTATGACCAGGACTACAGGACATCTCTGTGTGGTCTCTGTACTGTGGTCAGCTTCACAACTATTACAGCCACTCAGAATGTAACTGACTGTATAAAGAGGAAAGAGCTCAACTGTTTGGCATTTTGATTTGATTTTTGATTCAAACTGTGATTTAAAAATAAAATAAATGATCAGTCTCTGATGACTCAATGTGATTTGATGAGTATTAAAAAAGCCTTTTTTCTTTTGGCGCGGGGGGACTAGTATGCAACGTAATAATGAAGTTATGTCTTCCTAATTTTAAAAAGAACATTTTACTTCTGGTTTCTTGGATCTACAACTAAATGTTTTTAATGTCTCGTCTTTTCATTTACACAACCGATGCATAAAAATAAGATAAACAAAACTCACCAACTGGACACATAACAGGAGGACAAATAAGAGGCAACACATCTCACCATTTGCTTCCTGATTGGTGGCTGACTCAGAGGGAAATGCATTCTGGGTAGCAGCCGCTGGGAAAGCGCCGGACGGAGGAAAAACGGAGGTGGGCGAGGTGACAAAAGCACTGGAGTCACCTGGAGAAATGAAACACCCACACATGCGGCAAAATTAGACGCAGATCATTAATCCATGCAGAACACATCTGTCAGCTGCTCTCAGACTGAAAGTTAAAGACTGGTTTCCCGTTTCTGTACCTTACACAGAGAGCCTACAGGTAACATAAAGCAGTAATGAGCCCTGCAACCAGTCAAGAGTATAACTGCATACATGAATACATGATATTGATGAATAATTGAGGTGGAACTGGTGGAAAGCCCAGAGCTGTGAGGGTCTAAAGCTGAAAGGAAACAAATGCCAGGTTGTTCATTTTAATCATGAAACGTCACAGCATCGCTGAGCAATCGTTTATCCGCGCTGTGGTTAATGCACCAGAGGAGCTTAACTAATATTTCAGCTCCAGGCCGAGCCTTTCCTCTTACATGTCTGCCTTTGTTGTGTGAAGTCAGTGACCCGAGTGAAAAGTAACGTTACTAGCACGAAGCCGCACTGGCTGTGAAAGCAGGTAACTGTGTGCGAGCTTGTGTAATCAACCGTTTAGTGTGTACACAACATGCACGTCAGTGTAGCAGCTCTGCGAGTCCTGTGCATCGTTTTCACTGCCCTATATGAAAAGAAATAAAGGCCCAGCTCATGCAGCTGATCTGGAGGCTAAATGTTTCCCGTTAATGGGCCAAGCAGAGTGAAAACAGTTTATGCATTCACACGTCATTTAAGTCCTATAGAGCCATGCTAAAAGATGTTGGTTTGAACACAAGTATAGGTGTGCTGCCTCCTGACAAATCCATAGGACAGCCTGAGCGAGGAAAAATATGTATATTGGCAAAAATGTGATTGAGGAGAATATGTACAGTATACAGACCTGCTCATCTGATTTCCCTACAATGATTTTCAATTTCACTCCCAAGGTGAGTTATTGTGCTGTTATTGTGCCTACAGACCACTTTATTAGGTCCACCTGTTCAACTGCTTGTTAATGTATATATGTAATTAACTAATCCCATGGCAACAATTCAAAGCATTTAGGCATGCAGACATGTTCAAGACGAACATGTCTGCATGCCTAATTTGACACGGTCATTGACGGCAGACTGGCTGGTCTGAGTGTTTCAGAAGCTGCTGATCTACTGGAATCTTCACACACAACCATCTGTAGGGTTTATAAAGAATGTGAAAAAGAGGAAATATGCAGTTGTGCCATTCTCTGGGTTAAAATGTCTTCTTGACGTCAGAAGTCAGGGGAGAATGGCCAGCTACGAGCTGATAGGAAGGCAAAAATAAGTCACATTAGGTAAGCAGAAGAGCATCCACTCCAAACTTGAAGCAGATGAGCTACACCAGCAGAAGAACACACCGCATGTCACTCCTATCAGAACAGCAAACTGAGGACACAGTTCCTGTCGGCTCAGTAAAATTAGACAGAAGATGAGAAAAAATGTTGCCAGGTCTGATGAGTATTGATAACTGCTGCAGATGGCAGAGATGGAGTCAGAAATTGGTATAAATACGATGAAAGCGTGAATCAAACCTGCCTTGTATCAATGGCTCACGCTGCTGGTGGTGTAATGGTGTGCGGGATGTTTTCTTGGCACACTTTGTGCCTCTTAGAACTAACTGAGCATCATTTAAACACCACAGTCAGCCTTGCTGACTATCCATCCCCTTATGACCACAGTGTGCACATCTTCATATAACACACCATGTCACAAAGCTCAACAAGTCTCAAACTGGTTTCTTAAACATGGCAATGACTTCACTACACTCAAATGGCCTCCACAGTCAACAGGTGGAACAAGAGATGCACATCATGGACGTGCAGCTGACCAATCTGGAGCTACTGTGTGATGCTATCATGTCAACATGGACCAAAACCTCTGAGAAATCTTTCCAGCAACTCGTTGAATCTGTGACACAAAGAATGAAAGCAGCTCTGAAGGCAAAAAGGGTTTCAACCCTATGTGTACCTAATAAAGTGGCAAAGGGCATGCTTTGTTTCTTAAAATCAGACGGATCTTAGTTGAGTTTGCTGAACAGATTAGAAGCTATAATTTTAGCCTTTCTGTGATGTTTGTGAGCTGTGGCTGCTGCAGTTATCCTTCTTTTCTTTTACCCTTTTATTTCTTATTTTTATGATATTTTTTAATGTGTGAATTATATCTTTGCCTCCACCACAGCGGTGGTTATCTAACCAGCTCGAGCTGCTCTAACATCTTAAAAAGTTGCAGCAGGAGGTTTCAGAAAGAGTGAACATGGGGCTTACCTCCTGAGGCGTTACTGAAGGGGTTACTGGGGGAGAGGGCGACGGGCTGCTGGGAAGCGGAGCTGGAGCTGGAGCTGAATGGGTTGGGGAAATCTGAGACACACAGGGTGGGGGTTGGGGGAGAGAGAGACAGGGAGATAATTCACAGTGTTGTGCCCGGGGGTTAACGGGTTACATTCCTGCCTATTCAAAGCAACACTGCTCTGATTTTCACAGTCTAATCTGGAGTGCTGGACTGTTTTTGAAGAGGAGGGAACTGAATGTAAATACTGCAGGTTAACAGAAGCAATCGATGCACTTCGCGCTCGGCACTTACTTGCAAAACTTTGGGAGATGGAGACGGTATCGACACCGGGGGAGCTGGGGAGAAGTAGGAGAAAAGACGGGGAAAAAAAGGAGGATCGATCAGAATTTGACCTTTAAACAGCTCCACAAGCAGAAAAGTTAAAAATCTGCCATGTTGAACAAAAGCTGATTTGACAAGGCTGCTTTTTTCCCCTCTACCTGGCAGGAGTTGAGCTGGACGAGAGCCTGCTGCCGAAGATGGTGCTGTACTGCGGAGGGCCGCTAGGTGGAGCTGCAAACAAGCATTTTCACAGGCATCACAACACAACCAAACACAACGTCAGGCGTCTAAATGAGCCCCGGTTTATGAGCTCGAGCATGAAATGTGAGCAAAAACCTTTAACACGGTCCAAACTGCTGATCTCGGCCATGTAAGTCATCACAGAACAAAAGAATTACAAACGCCCTGAATAAAATATCATCTTCATGTTCAGCTCGATATGAATCAAAAGTGAGCCGAGGCAGAAAATCAATAAGCTCCCTACTCTGCCAAGCAGGGGAGGCGGCGATGACGGTGGAAAGCAGCAGAGCTTACCAGGCCTCTCGCATGAATCCTGTGCATTAAAGCAGCCGGCTTAGTTATAGCGCAAACACAGCTGATTTTAAAACGTATCAACAAGGTCCTTTGAATCACGCTGTGCACGATCTGGAGCAAACACAATGAACATAATTCAGCTGCTAAAAGCCTTGGCATTTGGAGTAAGGATGTTATGCAACCAAGCTGAGCTGGCTGCGACAATCTGCACACGCAAAGCCCTCAAATCAAACTATCTGTTACACAGTGCTGGAAGATGTGCTCGGGTCTTTATTGAAGCCAGAGTACTACTGAAACAATGGGGAAAAAAATAATCAGGTCAAGCTGAAGCAAGGTTTAATTATTCTCTATTCAGGCATGGAGTTTAGTCCCTCCTCCTGATAGGTCAGAAAGGTTGTGAAAGGGATTAACGGGACTGGAAAGAAGAAAGTTCTGGAGTTTATAAATTTGGATTAGTTTTCTTGTGTTAATTCTTTTTTTTTTTTTTTAACATGTGTTTGATGGGACAGTGAAGATTTTTGAGTGGGGGACTGGAAGACCAGGACGTTTTAGTAAGACTCAATCCACAATCAAGTGAAGAGACCTCTGGGTCTAAAATATGAAGCCAATGATGCGGTTCCTCTAGCGGCTACTCGAGGCTCCAAACTGAATTCAATCCATTAAAATCCCCAACTTTGGTACAGAAACCTTTTCGCTTCAACAGCCACCCCTCCCCCCATTATGACACAGGGTGTGAATTTTTGTTTTATCTGCCCAACAAACAAATTGAGGTTATTTGTCATCAAGGGTGAGGTCACTTTGAGTAAAAAGTGGATGTCGGCTAGCCAACTACCTGTCTGCTAGTCTTTAGCTAATTATAGTCACTGAACAGTAACTCTCAACCATGTTTGTGGTTTTGGTCCCTTTAGAGCATTTATGATGCAAATACACCTTCCTGTGTAGTCAACTGCACTCACATCCCTTACAGGAAGTGTGTGCACTAGTTTCAGTGAGTCATATTCTAATATTTATTACTTAGCTGTTACTTAGCACTAATTTTCAGATCCCCGTCTCTGTGTGTGAGATGCTTGCTAGTGTCATGTTATAACTTAACACTCCAGCTTCCTGTCTCAGTATGGTCACCTGTGGTTGCAATAAAACAAGGCAGTGCTAAAGTTAAGATTTTAAAAAGAGCAGTGCAGCTATCGTCATCTTTTATATACAGTCTATGTGAACCCATTACACAAATCCAAAATGGGACAACTGTTATTTAATAAAGCTGTGAATTAAATGCAAATGTACAAAAGACTCTAAACTACACTGATACAAAAAGTGTTAAAAGCTTCAACTGACAAAAACGTCCTACCTGTGACCGATGTTGTTTCAGAGAAGACGCTGTCAAGATGTGACACAGCAGCGTACTTATCCTGGGCGCTGGCGCTGCTGACCGGCGGTGTCGTCTGGCCAATGCCAGCAGGCTGCTGTTGCTGCTGAGGCTGGGACAGAGACTGAGGCAGAGGCTGTGGTTGGGGATGGTTCAGACCTCCAAAGTCCACGCTCAGAGACTTGGGGAAGGCCCTGAAGGGGCCCGTAGCCCCCGAGGCCGACACTGTACGACCTGACAGGAAGAAAAAGATCGCAGATTAGTACATACTAACATGTAGATGTTTGAAATTTGATCGTTCAAACCTGGAAATCAAATTCAATATTATACAATACAACAATAACATGAGGCAAATACATATATTATTGATATAGTCGTAAGTAACTCTCACATAACACAGCCCATTCACTACACATACAAGCAAATTATCTCACGCCATGTAAAGGTTCTTATTCTATGAGGTGCAGAAATAGCGGCATTAGCTTAGCATGTACTAAATAAAGCACACACACTCATTGTGTTTAGGCATTAAAAAAAAAAGTAAGCCAGAAACTTCTTAGATGCAATTGTTAGACGTTAACAAAGACAGGAAATGACATTTTACATCAATGTTTGTAGCAAAATATCAGAGTCTGGATCAGTCAATTAGCTATTAGCATGGGATCAGAACTTAAAATCCAACATGGTCTCCATGAGGAAACAAACACCACAGCAGACTGGACCTGCAGCTTATCTGCTGGTATCTGCATGTTTTTCCCTCTTTGAGAGCATACCTGAACTCCCTAGCATACTTGTCGGGGGTGTTAAATGTGTACGGCGCGATTACAGCTGCGCCCTACATAGTTCTGAAGTGCTTCAACGCCAACGTGGTGCGAAATATCAGCGGCCCTCTGCTGACGGGGGCAGCAGCAGCAGATCGGCCTAAAAATAGCCCCACTTTAAACTTGTTCTTTTTCCTCTGAGGGAGGGAACAGTGTGTGTGTGTGTGTGCGTGTGCGTGCGTGTGTGTGTGTGTCTCCTTGACACTCCTAGGCTTCAGATCTGGGCTTTGAAGTGGGAAACCTGAGTGATGAAGAAAAACATTGACCCCAATTGCAGTATGTGACACTGGCCAGCCACGACTCGCTTGACTAAATGAATACAGAGTGCTGCGTCTCCTCTTCCCTCAGGCCGCTCTGAAACAAACTCCAACTCACATGCATGTGACGCTCGCTAAGCACCGGCGCGCCCCGCAGATTGGCCATCTATTATAAATGATACAGCATTGGAAGAGCTTATTGATTCCAGCATACACACAAGCGCACACGCACACACTCAAAAGCATCGGCCGGAGATGCGTCTTACCTAAAGTGAAGTGGTTTTTGAACGAGCTACTGGCTACGAGGTTGGAGAAGAGAAAAAGAAGACAGAGGAGAAAAGAGGAGAGGAGATAAGGAGAAACAAGTGAGTGCCGCTGACGTCGCATGAATCTGCCACTCGCAGCCGGCTCTGATGAGCGGAGAGCGACATCAGTGAGAATCAGTGAAAATATTCGATGATCTTTACACCGTGAACGATGCACTGCCAAATGTTCTTGCTAGAGGAATAGAACAAGGAAAGCATAGTGTCTATTTTTTAACCAGGAATCTTTCCTAAGATCACAGAGGGGAGGAACTAGCTTCCCAAATAGAGCAAACACAGTGGTACTTTACTACGCAGCTTGTAGGAATCGCGATAGTAGTAAACCTGTGAAACCCTTCATAAGTTTACTACTAACAGTGGCACCAAGCATCCAGTGGGCGGAGGGCACACCTGAAGGCCGTGGAAGGGCAGGGAATGAGGGGCCGTGGCTCTGACTTCCCAGTGTTGACGACAAAGAGCCTGGTCGCTGTCTTTCTATCCCACACAGGGTGGGATCTGCGTCAGAGAGAAACAACAGATGGATTCAAATTAAAAATACTTAAATAAAAAAAAAAAAAAGGATAAGCACGTGACGATGCCACAAACAAATCTTCCCTCTCACCTTTCAGAGGGGGGTCTCTAAAGCTTTGGGAGCGCGACGGCCGAGCCGTGAACGCGTCCGTCCGCATGTCGGCGGGAGAGATGGCGGGGGCTCGATCCCAAGACGGCAGCTGGGACTGAGACTGGAGGATGAGAGATCGAAGGAGACAGAAATGAAGCAGATGGAGGGTAGAAAGAGAGACACAAAGCCAGAGGAAGTGAGTCTCTTTCATCCTTTCTCAATAATTCATAAGCAGAGGCTTTGATGCCGAGGCTACCTGGCCCTCCGACTGTCCGAACCATCAGTCTTTGTCTCTGTGCCGTGGCGAATTTAGGTCATTTCTTCACTTTATATTCTTTTTTCGATACCCTTTCAACATCTCTTCTACTTTCCCTTCCTCTTTTTATTTATTTATTTAAAACCACATACGCACACCACCCACTTTCACTCGCCTCACTTTATTTCCATGCGTGTCACGTACAACTACCACACCTTCAGCCTCTTACCAGTGGTCTCGTGGCTCTGGCATTTGGAGGCATATTATGGGATGGCCCCTGGCTCGCTAAGGGACCATGAGAAGGGGGCATAGCCTGAACCCCTGGACTCCAAGGACCCTCCATATCTCTCCGGTTCTTACTTTTGGAAAAATGCCTGCAAAACATAAGTGATGCAGTGTAATTAACCAGTCTCATTAGCAACACAATTAAAGCTTGACATCTGGTCATTTATTTACTAAACAACAGGATTGAGAGTATTCTTTAAGCTTGAAAATAAGCCATTATTAGCCTTTAGCTAATTTTTCTAAGCAAATGACCCTTTTTTAAACATGAAAAGTCTAACTTTAGCACAACCCTAATTAGCTATTGTTTTCATTTTACTTTGTGTTCCCTTTTAACATCTCAAAATGACTCTTTTTACAGTTAAACTTTTAAATATTTGCTAGTGCAAATGCTAGTAACTTTGTAATAAAACAATAACATCTGAGCTAAATGCTAACATTAGCATGCTATCATGCTCAAAATAATAATTCTAATTAATTTTATTTTTATTGCCATTTTTACATATGTACAATACTGAAAAAGTTTTATTTTCACTCATATTCTCCTTTGAAAGCAGGAATTATAGCACTTACATTCTGCTAATTAGCAAGTTTGCTACTTTAGTTTTAAATATTAGCATGTTAACATTCGCTATTTCTGTTTAAAGAAAAAAGCAAATTAAATTGTTATATTTTAAACAGACTAACATATTTACCCAATAATGGTGCTAATTAAAAATTATGAATAATAAAACTTCTTACTGTAAAAGGTTTTAGTTTATTTTATTATTTTAAAGACTTTTAACTATTAACATGCAAACTTGAACATTTGCTGGACTTTTTTAAACCAGTTTTCTACACAAAAATGATCTAAAATAAATAAATTAATTGAATAAAAATGAAGATGCTTTTCTCTGCTTCCATCAGTATATATTATATTTGGTTATATGCAGGCAGAGGCCGTGCTCTCACCATTTTTTCTTCTCATATTTATCCTGAAGGAACTCTTTGAACTTCTGTGAGTCCTTCATGTCAGAGCAGCCGTCAGTCTTTGGGTCAAACACACACAGCCACGTCCTTCTGCCCACCTGAAGACACACATTTTCCAAGAAGTCACATTAAAACCACGCCGCTTGGGATCAATCCATCAAAAACAAAAACAAAAAGAGGGTTAGTGAGTGTCTGATTCCTGGAGTAAAAAATGAGAGCACAATCCCTGGTTTTTGTTTGACATTTAATCTCAGAGAGTCTCTCAGATCTACACACAGATTTTCTCATCAGTGACTCATCTCCGGTGCAAGAGTGCAGCAAATATTACTGGCAGCGAATCATGACTGGCCGGATCACTCTTCAGAGGATGATGAGAAAGGAAAAGCTGGACGATGCACACCTCTGCCTCTATGCACATTATACTTGACTCGCAGACCCCGGCCAACAACACGCTAATAAAAGCCGATAAGCACTCATGCTGATAGCCTCAAACTATTTACTACTTACTGGTATAAGCTCAGGAGAGAGAGCTGCCTAAACCGGTAGCTCCCAAAGTCTAAAGCTGCTGGAAACAGGGTGGGGGCTTTTTATGCAATTCAATCACATTTCAGCACCAAAATGAGGTGTAATTAACTTGATAATTAAGTTTTCAAACTAAAGAAGTAAACAATAATTAGCATAATTATCTAAGTTGAAGTAACACAACTGTAGCTCAACCTGCTGGATTGATTGAGCTACAGTTGAGAGCAGTATATTAATATGAAAGTTTGAAAAACATATCAAAGGTTCATTTTGATGATGTGCAGGGTTTATTTTTTCTTATATGGCATTTCTTGCTGAATGCTGTATAAGAAAAAACGATTTGAAGCCTTTATTTAAACTCTAGAAGACAATGACAGACTCTTTTTTTTTTTTTAAATAATAAGTAATAAAATATATCACTCAGTAATGACAAAAATAGCATGAAGATGGCCTAAACTGCAGAAAGATAGCCTTCCAATCTGCTCCACTGGACAGTTTTCCAGACTTCTACAAAGGAAATGAGAGCGATATCATTAATATTTCCAGTGTTTCAATAAAATGCGCTGCTGCTAATGATGCGCTATTGCCAGGATTGTTACACGAGAGTAGAAACATTTAGAAATTTAAAAGGATTTTAAGAGCTGGACAAGGTGTTTGGATCATAAAGTTAAAAAAACAAATGAATACTACTGTTTAGTTCCAACACACTCCTCATGTGCAGGTCAGATAAAGGGGGAAGTGCTTTTTATATGTTATTCTGAAAAGGCTGTACAGGTACGGCCCACTTTTGGATCAAACTGTGGCCCAATAACTCAAATAAGTTGAACACTCTTGGCATAAACAAACACTGAGTAAACTTCAAGTTCACCTCTGTACTGTCCTCTGCCTCAGCTGCAACAGTTATCAGCTCCAAACCTGCAAACAGCCGCTTTTTAACGTGGCAGTGGGTTCTGACGGACGCGCAGAAAACAGCATTTTCTAATGACGCACCACGGATATGAAGCACGTTGCATAAAACATATAAACTCAAGTATTCTCATATTAATTGTTTAGTTTACAAAAAACATCATGTGTGGTAAGAGACACGGTTGTTTTTCTTTGCATTTACATAAATATCTGGATGTTTTACTTTGGCTGGGTCTCTGTTGTGAAAGGGTTCTGATGTCAGAAAACCCTGCTGGTTAAATAAAGGTAAATAAATAAAGGAAACGATTTTGATAGGGTGCTTTTGTTTGACTTTTGGCTAAAATGGGGTCTGTTCAGAGTTTAAACCCTGGTTTTAGAAAAGTCTGTTAGTCAGTGCACACACACACACACACACACACACGCACACACACACACACACACGCACACACACACACGCACACAGTGAGAAAGGAAATAGATCATGGTTTTGTGGGACATAAAGTGCCCCATCCTTTTGTTTCTTGGCACAGTACGAGATTGGCACCAGTACCCCCCCCCACTTCTCCTCCTCCAAATAAAAGCAAAAAAAAAAAAGAAAGAAAGGAAGCACCACCACAAAGACTGGTTGGACTGGTAGTCTCAAGGGGCGTTTCACATTCCATATCAGAACCACAAAGAGACGGTTTTAACCTTGAATTTGGACCAAAGAAGCGGGAAAAAAAAGGAAACGGTAACTGATGTCCTCGGTTGACTCTGCAGTGTCAATAAGAGGAAGAAATCCTATTCAACTGCACATCTTTCTTTTTTTTTCTCCTTTTTCTAAAGTGAAGTAAACACGATGCATCACGTCCCCAACTAGGACTTCACTTACCTCATTGCCATGGTTTTGGAGGAATTCTACTTCCTGTTGGGAGAAAGTTGTCATGGAGATGGACTTGACTCTGTGGGGAGGGTTGAGGCCTCTCCTGGGACACAGAGGAGAGACGGATGAGTCAAATAAAGGAAGGAAATGGGAAGATTTGTAGTCAGCCCTCACCTCTAAAGACAGCACAAAGGGATGGAGCAGGTGGGAGAGGAAATATATCTGATATGTGAGCGTGAATCAAAGGATAGATTTGCTGTGGAGAAGACAACATACACACACACAGTCGTGACAGAGAGAGACACACATGTCTTCCAGAAGCTCCTATTTTCTCCATGCTGGGGACACAAAGTGGGACACTGTTGTACATGTGCAAGATTGCGCAATAACGCACACTGAGTGCCGAAACCGTCTTCCTGAAGAGGAGTGCCGGGGACTAGGCTGAACATGCAAAACAAAGTGTGACAGCACACACTCAGGCGCACTCTCTCTCTCACACACACACACACGCCCACATTGAAAAGGAGCCTGGAGAGAGAGAGAGAGAGCGAGAGAGAGAGAGAGAGGTGGTGTCAAACCTGCACCATGACGAAATGAAACGTAACTCAGAGCTGGAAAATGACCAGCTAGCGGTCTGTCGGTTATCAAGCTGTTGGGAGACACGCACGAGAGAAAGAGAGGGAGAGAGACAGAGAGAGGTAGACACTGCGTAAATTAATGTGTGCACACATCCTCGGCTGTTGCATCGCACCAACAACCCCTGTTAACGTCAGAAGAGGGGAACCAAATGATACACATTTGTCCGTGGCTGGATGGTGCACGGTGTAATCTCAGGCCTGGTACTTTTACTCTATCAGTATCTGGCTGCCCCTCACACTGATGCTAAATGTGCAGTAAATACACCCCCCCCTCACACACCCCTCCCCACCCCCGGATGGGGCGGCGGGGTTTGCACTCACAGCATTCCGGAGCACGACGTGCAGACGAAACTGCCCACGGTGATGTCGGTGTAAGTCACCCCGGGCTGGTTGCACTCGAAGCAGTGTTTGTTTACTCCAGACTGGGCCAGCTCCCGGACCTTGCGGGCGCAGATCTCTTGGTTGTCCCGGTGCTTACGGTTCGACATTTTTTTTTTTTATTATTATTGTC
>VOQK01030213.1:4323-14405 GCA_015052645.1 Benitochromis conjunctus | reverse complement strand
GGGGGGGGCTGTATGTGTTTCAGATTTTCATCTGACCCTCATTTCTAATACGTATCCATATAGGAGAAATGTCTGTCCAATCAAAGTATTTACTACTGTACATGTACAGCATATCTACTTTCAGCCTTCAGCCTGTGGTGGCGTCATTAACACTGGTTATCTTTCATCAAGCTTAGTCCTCTATACTTTGGCGAAATATGCTAATTAAGACACCCTGTATTACATCCAGATTATTTCCACCATCCTTACAATGGCTAATGTATATTCATGAAATGCACTGTGTTTGTGTTTTTGTGGTTTCACTTTAATTTATTTGTATTATGCAGCATATGTCTCTCTAGAGGAAGAGAAAGTAAGTGTTTCTCTGACTGTGTGACTGAGCACACGGTTTATTTATTCCTTATGAAATTCACTTGTCAACCTCACGCGTGTGCCATTTACTGTCTTTGCACTGAATGTCACAATAAATCTATACATGTATTATGAAGAAGCACAAATTAATGCACAATATTGTCAGGAACCAGAAATATGTTTAAAATCTGCTAACCTTGATGGCATTGGTGGAAATCTGGATCTCGTGCAGCTTCCTCATTGTACCGTCACGGTCAATGAAGTAAGACGAAGCCAACTGATGAAGGGCTTCCACATTCTGAGTAGCGTTGGCAAGCTTTCTGTCTAGCTTGTTTTTGGCCAGGTACATTGTCAGTGCCTCCTCCCCTGCAAGTGGCAAAAAGAAATTGAATTATATAAGCATGTTTATAAGTACTGAAAAAAATAATAAACTTTTTATGGCAATGGAGATATTATTTTTTAATTAAGTGTGCTACAAAATCAAAGCAAGAGCTGCAGATATGTTGAATGTGAAAGTCGTCATATTCAGTCTTATCTCGGTTGTCAGTGGAACTCAGAGAACAGACAAGTCAGAGATGAACACCAATGCTAGGAGCTTTAGTCTGAGAAACCAGATGCCTTAGGTTTCCCAGAACAGTCACATATTTGCTGCTTCATCCCAGCTGGCACTATCCCCGGAAAATGCCCTTAGATTTACCCCTATTGGGATGGCATTATTTCCACAAGAGTTGTAGTGATATAGAATATTTACCACAACATCACAGGAATTTCACTCTGTGGTGTTGTGGTAAATATATCACATCCAGACTTTTCTTAGAAAAGATAGGTATGATAAAAACACACAAATAATTGATTATCAACAATAAAGAATATAAATATTTAAAAGGTAAAAGTAAGTAGTGGAACCAGTTTAGCTACCTCAAGAAGACTGCACATATTCCCAGACCCCCCCGAGTTATATGTTTTCCTTTTCTAGATTACAAAAATACTGTGTTCAGTTAAATCACATTACTGATCCTATGCTGAGATACTTACACCGATTACAGACTTTATCATTTAAATGCTATTATTATCAAATATGACGAAGTAAGTCAGTCTTGAAAAAGCAACGCAGGTCTAACAACTCACCGAATTCAACCAGATCTTTCAGAAAGTGTCTGTAAGGTCAAGAACATGAACGTCTAGATCAGCAAAGGGCCTAAATATTTACAGAGCGCCAGACAACCATTTCAGTTTGCATGTCTTGCGCTTGTTTGTTGACGCACTAAAAAGAGCCGAGCTGCTCAATCAGTACACATCATATTTCTCGGTCTTTCATTCCCACAAGGAGAAACAGATTCATAAAAAGCAAACAAGCAAATATCAGTTCACTTCTGCAAGCTCACACAATCTATCCTTCAAAGATTACTGTTCAAATGGCAAACCGTATGCTTGGAACTATTTCAGGAGCGTGTCACATATGTTCAGGTTTACAGTGCTGTGAATGGCTATTTGGCCCCAAGCGATGCATTGGAATTGGTCATTTAACTTGTGGTGACCGTGACAAGGGGTGGGTAGCAGTCAGGGCCAATGTCTCATGCCTGGTTAGAGTACAAACACTGAGGGGACGAGGGCCGATTCTCTGATGCTGCAATGCTCTCTCTCCCTCAGGGGTTAGCAAACTTACTTACACACACTCGACTTATACCACTGCACAAGAATAATAGTCCCACATTAAGCCCTTCATCTGCCATTTTTTATCACTAGTTCAACTTAGTGTGGCATAAAGGTCTTCTATACATAAATATTTTGTGGTTATTGCTAGCTGGCCAGGAAAAATCATTACCTCTCTGGCTTTAAAAAAGTCATTTGTGTGCACCTTTCTATAAGTAATACATTGTGTTACATTATTACGGGGCACCTCGCTGGCACTTTGCCAGAAATAATCAGCCCATGTAGGGTTTATGTGTTTACAGCTGAGAGGTATTTTAAACCGTTTCACCTCAAATCAGTGCGTTTCCGTACATGTGCACAAGTATGTTTTCTGAATATCTTTTTCTGTTTTTTCTCGCTGTCCTTGCGTGTGCATGAATGTAGAGGTCATGGAGAATATGTGACTGCGAAGGGTAATGGAATGGTAGGGAGTGCTCCATCTTATGCCAGTGGTACATGTGTGGGAAACCTTTTCAAAGAACCTAAGCGAGTGTTTTCAAATGACTTCATAACCCAGTCATGGATTCAATTCCCAGGACACACACAGACACACAGATAGAAATTGGCTCAAACGCACCCTGCATTTGTTATTTGGCGCTGCTGTCTTCACTTACAGAATGATTACATCTATTTTTTTACTTAACTATATATATATGTTTGATGACAAAAATGATATAAATAATAAACCAATATAAGACAAATTCAATTTCAAAACCCAACAACTACTCAGCTCTATTGTAAACGTCTTACTTGAATAATCTCGTCATTAAAATAGGTTAACGGGACGCTTATAATAAAATGTATATGGTGTAACACTCACAACCAATTTTCTCCCCTTGCTTTCTACACCATTGCTCCTGGTTTATGCAAGATATATTCTGGTATAATGGAGTAAAAGATATTGTTGTTGACAGAAGCGTTGACAAGTTTCACTGAGCAGTTTTACTCTACAACCAGAGGCACAGCCATAGTTCTGCATATGAACTTTAGCCTTGGGCAACCACAAGTCATTTCAATAAACTATTTTTGGCTGAAGATATAAGACACTGAATAAGTCCCATTCAGTCAGTCTGTGTACTCACAATAGAGTGTTGGTGGTCAAAGGAGTCTCCTCAGCTAACATGCAGTTATTAGTGCAACAGCTCTAACAGAGCATGAAGTAAAATGCACTCTTTCTCAGTTAACTACAAATACATTTTTTTTAAATGCACTGTTGTCGTTGTTAATGTAGATTATCGTGGCAAAAGCTAGGCAGAAACGAATGCCGTCAATTAAAGTGACAGTGTTTGCTGTTTTGCAAAATGTTTGAGCAGAACGTGTATTTTTTTTAATCCCTCCACACAGATATATGTAGGACAATGAACTCTCCAAAGTAGCTATAGTTGTCTGCTGAATTTAATTGGATGTGTCTCCTTTTAAGCTTTTTCTCTATTCCCTGACTCAACTCAGCTGCTCTATAGTTGGCTGTACACACACCCATGGAAGTCACAGCGAAACAGCAGTTCTCTCACTTAAAGTGGAAAAATGATTTCAAGCATGTGAAGGATAGAAACTGACAGATGTGCTAAAATATATTCCTTACAGCTTTAGCAAAATGCAAATCTGTCCTTCACATTCCCTAAAAGCAATACCTTCCTCTAGCATTTATATACAGCCTTACTTTTGCAGACGTCTTCACTACTGACACCCCGAAAGGTTGAATTTTCCTGTCAGCAAAAGTGCTTCACTTACACTATTGTTCTCAGGCAAAAAGCCCGAGGTCTTAAATATTTGTGCCAACTGTTTTATGTACGTGTTGTTTGCTTTACTAATTATTTATTTATTTCATCTTCAAATTCATTTAAAACTGAGGTATAATTTCACTTTTACAGCTTCGAGTCTTTTAACCGCAGTGAGTACCCAGGCTAAACTCAGATCATATGCTACACTTCAAAATACACATCACTTAATAGTCCTTTGAAAAAAAAAAAAAAGTCAAACAAACGAACAAAATAAAGACATGCTTCACAAACTCAGAGCTAATTAAAACAGTCAAAATGTTCAGACAGCAAATGTTTTCCCTTTGCTGTCAGTCGGTGCTCAGATAAGAATATCAATCTTCCTGTCTTCTGCTTCTTAGAATACAGTTAACCCTGTGGTTACTACAGCACCGTATTTGCAGGCAATTAGTATCACAAAAAGCTAGTTCATTAGCATTCATTAGCATAGCATTGATCCTACCTCTTTTATTACATGAAACTACAACAAATATAAATGACAAACTACCCAACTGAATTAATTTTGCCTTTAATTAAAAAAGTAAAAACAAAAGAAAGTGAGAAGAGGCTGTAGCTATATACTCTTTTTTATTAGTTATTGTGAGCTCAAAAACAAAGAAAGAAAGAAAAAAGAGAGAAAGAAGTAACGACTCATGCTAGGTGACGTAACAATGGTAATTCATTGTAACATTTTCTTTCAGTTTCCGGGTAGGGGTGGAGGGGCTCTAATGGCGCTCTTCACACTTGAACACTCAACTTTAAGTTGCCTGGGAGAAGGAGAATTCATTTCTTTCCTCTCAAGTGTATAATGACTCATGAGACCACAAAGTGTAGGTGGCTAAAGAGAGAATTAGCCTCCTCTTCTTACTTCATCTGTAGTATTGAATGCACATTTCTTGGTTCGTATAACTTTGTTTTTTAATGGGCAATTCCAAGATTGACATAAGAGTGTGCTGACCCATCACTTGAAACGAAGGCCTGAAGGTTAAAGAAAACATGGTGATAACTCAGGGGGGCAAAGTAGATGAGCTATAGGGGGATATCTATAAAAATATAGAGGAAACATGAAAGGTGATGCAATCCAATAGCCTTAAGGAGGATGCTGTGGGTGAAAATGATACTGTGGTTATTTTCAGCAGTTTTAGCCATCTGATGTACCTGGTTTATTAGAATCTTCCTAATTTTATTTCACCCCCATATGATGTTTCAGCTCAATATTGTATTTCCAATTTCCAAAAAAAAAGGTGTTGCAGGATGAATCACCTTACAGGGAGGGTTATACAATATCCCGGTTCTAAACCTTCACATCTAATATTCATCTGCACAGTGTAACTAAATAATTAAAGCCTAAGCCGACTTTATATTTGAAAGTAAAGAAATCTGCTACCAGATTTATTTTTTTCTCCTTAACGCTTAAGCATCAGTTCCACTTGAAGATATCACTTCTGACATACAAATATAGTTTGAGGTTACATAATTAAAAATTAAATTAAAAGACACCAGTTCTCTCTGAATAATTTATACTGGAGTACATAAACGCAAATTTTCCAAGCTTTGCCAAGTCTGCAGCAACATGACCCGAGTCTGTTGAACAGCATCATAGTAATGACAAAAGTATAATGAATATTTTTCAGAGGCATTCGATCATGAGATTACGAAGCTACATTACAAACGCCAATCTACACAAGTGAAGCAACAACTTGGCAATGTTTCATGCATGCAATTATATAATTCAAGGTTTGAATAACAGAGCAGATTATCTTACTAATTATATCTTTAAAATGCAGTTGGCAAAGTAATCACAGTTAGCTGCCTTCATGGATCCCTCAGAGCTTGTGATAAGATAAGAGATAACAAGGAGAAAGCATTTATTGTTAGACCAGGAGAGCACAGGTGCTTAACTTTTTTTTAGGGTGATGTACATTCAGTATACTTTTGATGCTTTTTTTTCTTTTCTTTGTCATTTGTTAATTAAGTTAATTCATTAGCTATAGAATGAATCGTCTATAATATATCAAATTTACATGAAAAGTCCTATTTGATGATCTGTCATTCTTATAGATTAATGACAAGTAAAGAAAGTAAACATAAGTTTGAAAATCATATGTAAGTTGATGTATAATCTTCTCACCACTTTTAGCACGGGTTTCTGATTAAGCTACACCCCTCTGTACGCCTCAGCACTTGCTATGTTTATTTATGTATTTTTTGGTGTAAAATCAAATAGTGAAGCACCTTACCTTCACTACTTAACTTCTTCAGGATTCCTTTACTAATACCTGTTAAGTGCCCATGCAAAGCATCACCATTATCATATTTATTGGTTTTCATACAGACTAATAATCTGTTTTCTGAGAAAATTATTCATTGAAATGATCAATTATCATGAACTGAAAATAGAAACAGAGTACGTAGAGCTGGTTTTCAACATTTTGCCCCATGTGAGGAATCTAATTATTTTTATGAAGTTCTTGTGTCTTTTGTCTCTCCACTTAATACATGTTTCTGAAATTGTTTCCAGATGAAAAATCTAGACGACAGACTGCTGCTTTAATTTGGTTGATTGAAGTTACTAACCATGGACAGCTGACAAATCAAGACTCCTGCAATTTCCTGTCATTTTCTCCTTAATATTTAGCCTTTCATAAACTCATATATTCTTTATATATATATTCTTAATTCTTTCCTGCTTGGATACCTACTAGAGTAATCCTTGTTTCTGTTTTCTGAACTGAGCGGTTGCTGTCATATTTCAGACCTGCTTTCAGAACAAAATGACTGGGTGTACATCAAAAGTTAGAGAAAGTGATTTCTGCCTATACAGCTTACTAGGGTTACCCTTGGAAAAACCTGCTCTAGCGCTCATCAAACCACGTCTTTAATGATACATACTGAGGTGTCAAAACTCATCGTGAAGGGCACAGGGGAGGTCGTCAAATGTCATGTTCATGGAAGAAAGAGTTAAAGGTTACATTTTCTCTGTAATGAAACAGCCACACTTTAATGGAAACACTTATGTTCGTGTTTGTTTGAATGAATTCAGCCACCCCACTCCCATCGTATCTATGAATAAGTTTATCGATTGTTCAGTAGTCACTTGAAAATCCCAGCTTTTTTGATTTGGTTGGAGACCATTTTCATGTCTGCTTTCTTTTGCTCTTTTGTGATGTAGCTGCAGCTGAGTTTTTCAAAACCCTGGAGAAAGAGTTGGCCTCAAGCTGCTTCATTGAGCTGATGTGACATTGTTGCAGGCTGGTAAATAAATATTCTGAGACAACATTAAGTTGAATTTTTATAGTGGAGTCATGCAGGGGTATTTAATCATAGTATTTACTTACAAGAAGGAATAAAACGTACCAAATACTTAATTTTTTTGTTATACTGTGTACCATCAGATTTATTTAATTTTTAATATTACATATGCATGTCCAAAACTCCTAACAGACCAATGGACTTTTCTTGAAAGAAATCCTCCCTTACATATAAATTCTCTCATTGACATGAACCATTTAAGCAAGCCATGTGTAATAAGCTTTTTCAGCCAGTGTGGAAAAACAAGTGGTATTGTTAATCAAGCATGGAAGTGAGTAAATGAAACATGTGAACCTTTCTTACCTCCCAGGGTGGCTGAGATGAGAATGTGAGTTCCATATTTCTTAATGATAGTGTCAATGAACTGCTGAGTAGTGGGCCTGCGTCCCAGCAGGCGTACACTGCGCTGGAACTCAGGCATGAGTGGCACAGGGTTCCGAATAAGATCCCTCCTTTCAATTGCGGTGTTCCTCACCTTCCAACGTGCAAATTCCCTGCAAAAGAACAGGAAAACAAAATGCTCACAACAACATACTTTATATACAGCTACATTACTTATAGAAACTCTATCTGAAAAGCTAGTGCACACTGGGGTCTTTCATGTGAATACAACCGTATGAGACAATAAAAAATAAAAAAAGAGAAGCCAATAATGAAGATACACCATATTCTCTTGTGTTTATTCAGTCTGACACAACAATGCATAATCACTGTTGCTTAGTTTGAAATCTGACCAGCTTCCTGCGACGTTCCTCTGTAATGCAGTATGTTTTCCTGAAATTGCTCAAGGTCATTTCCTCTTCATCATGCTCTGACTTAAATCTCAAGAAAGAAAATATAAAAATACACAGTTCACTATTACAAAAAAAAAGCAACACTGACTTAGCTACAACTCATTCTGCCCTTGATGTTTGAAGCATGTTTCTGTATCCATCGAGACCCACATCAAGAAATCACTTCACAGCAAACATTACAAATATCTCTATTAGAGAATTCCTGGTGTATTTTTAACTGTAATTGATTGTTTATTGCTATTTTAATTTAAAAAAAACTGCCATTATCATCTTCCCTTCTTTCTGTAAATACAAAATCATTTCATCCTTTTGTTGCATACATTTCTTTTACGTGTATGTGTGTCTAGAGATTTATTTAGAATTTAGGAAAAACACTGTTTTGATTACTGCAGCGTCTTCTAATCGTCAAATGCTGCAAATTTCCATATGGCTTTGACAGATCACATCATTACATAGTTATGACCTTATTTTCTGTTCAGTGCATCTTTGAGAGTCAGCAACTCTGCCGCAGATTTTGTTTATCATAAAATTCATCTGAGATTATTTAAAAACCATGTGATCATTTTTGCGATTGGTCTGACATCCAGCGTCTCTCTCTGGTGGTAGATAAAATACATCTAATGAGTCCACGTTTGGTCCCAGTTCCTCCACCTGTTCCTAAACCCACGAGGATTGCCAGCTTTCTCACTGGATCTTGGAGAGTAATTCCCTACAGGGAAAACTAATGTCCCCTCATTTGGTCATTACCAAATTTCTTGAGATCCTGATGACTTAGCTTGAAAAAAAAAATCTTGGCGCCAACATTTCATAAATGAAATTATGAAATATAAATGTCAGAAACCGTTCTTATAAAGTAAAGTCTTACGAGCTTGATCCAAAGAATCCAGGTTTTTGAAACATGCAGATATGGCAGGTGTGTGTAAATTAATGTCAAAATGTTGCCTTTGTTTCTTTTTTTAAGATTGAATACAATAGTATACAGCTTTGTTATCACATTTGAAAAATGCACTGTTGAACGCTGAGTTAAAAAGTAAGTGCTATGAATAAAAATTACACCAGAACACTTCATAATAGCCTAATCACGAGCTTTCCTCCTGAATACGTGGGCCCACTCCAATTGATCGGTCACTTAGTTTGATTTTTCTGACATGTAGTCAGCAATGTGTCTGGCTTGATGGAAGCAATTTTTACTACTCTATTCAGCACTTATTAGCATTTAAAGTTCAATTTCTTCTCTGCCAGTGGACTGTTATGTAATTCATAATGTATCAGCCATTTCACAGGTAATATCTCGACAACGTCCTCATAAGGAACGTTTTTTAAATACATTTTGAATGCTTCAAACACATTGAAAAGCATTGTTAACCATATCTGTTTATGCATTGTCTTAAAGCCCAATATTAAATAAATACAGGTCTTTGCTGCTGATTTGCAGAAGGCTTTCTTATGAACTTTATTCGTTTACGCAGCAAAGACACAAGCGCTCATCTTGCAGGACAGGACACACCAGTCAAGCTAGTACATGCTGATTCAGCTTCCACTCTTGTGCCATGACTTAGCTCTTTAAGGGGTACACGTTGCTGTTGTACCTCAAATCTAGAGCAAACTTTTAAGCTGAAATAACTGCAAGATTTAATTTGTAGTTATGCAACTGCAGTACCAAATTTGATCTCTCTCCACTGCCTGCCATGCTCGCTCACCGTCTCTGTTATTTGTTTCGTTCTCTCTGTTATAGATGTCAGCTGATTGTCATAGAATGTGTCTCATAGTTTGGTCACTATCCATTTTTATATAAAACTTTATAAGGCAACCATATGTGCTTCGGCCTTTCTGCCCCAGATAAGACAAGCCAGAAGATGGAACCTACAGTATGACATGATTCAGTGCTTGGTTTCACAGCTCCAAGACCGGGTTTAATGGCCTATCAACGAAAGTTAAGAAGAGATAAATGGTATCGTGGCTGCATGGAAGGAAGACAGGGATATATGTGATTATTGCTTTATGGTGTTTAAGTAACTCATTTGAGAGGTTGGGTACATTATGTCTGGCTGCATGAAATACAGGATAAAAGATAATATGGATATCCACAAATAAATTCTTAATCTCTGTAACAGTACCTACATTATATATATATATATATATATATATATATATATATATATATATATATATATAT
>VOQK01030211.1:0-21513 GCA_015052645.1 Benitochromis conjunctus | reverse complement strand
TATATATTTAATGTAAAAATAAATGCCAGCCCTTTCTCTACAAGTCCCCTGTGGGAGAGGAGCTGGAGTGGGCAAGTGATTTACTTGGAGGTCCCTCTTTTTCTTTTTACCTTTTATTGTCAGAGGCGAACACAACGCAGGAACACACCGGTCACACAAGCATACAGCATCTTTTGAACTCCTTTGAATAGTGTTAGACAAATTCACTCTACTGCTCTCACTTAAACATAAAAGGACAGTGGAGATGACAGAGGAATTACTTCAAGCCTGACTGGCAGTTCTCATTGTTTCTGTAAGGTCTCTGGATCCGTCATGGAAGGATTCATTTGAACTGGACGAACGGGGCTCTGGCTATCACCTTGAACATCCTTGGAGCTTGCTGCGCATACATAGAGCAATGTCTTAATCTCAGTTTGCTGTGTGTGTATGTTATACGGCTTTAATCATTTAAAATAATTCCCTTCATTGCCTTATTCCAGGGCTGGCTATCCATCCATCCAATGTTAGAACCTAACCCTGTTTAATCCATTCTGATTAGCCAATCATAAACGACCAAAATAAAGGTTCACTTACTAGTTTTCTAAAGCGGTTCTGTTTTTGTTTTTTTCTATATTATGCAATGTACAAACAAAAGGAAAAGTAAGAATAAACTTTCATCAAATTAACTAATTCTGTCAATTTTCTTTAAGCTAAATATTTTTTAAAGTTTTTATTAATCCCTTACACACATTGCCTTTGCAATATTTCCTACTTGGAATGTATTAAAAAACCTGACATTAATAAAATTATTATTTATAATTAACGTTTCAGCAAATAGTGAAAACCTTTTTTTTTTGGAGGACAAATGTCTGCTGTCACGCAGTATCATTTCCTGCTTTACCTAAGACATAAAAATGTGTTCCTTTTATTGAATGCGAAACTGACGGGAACATTCTGGAACTGCTGGGATTTATTATATAACTATGTATAACCATTAAATCTATAAACTCTGTCCTTATTGTTGTCATTAAACAAATCCTAGAAAATTACCAACTATAATTATGAATGTTAATTCGGCATTAATAAACCGTTAGACGACAAAGCACAGAAAATTGCTTATTGCAAATGAGTCTGTGCATTTAAAGCAGTGGTAGGAAACTTTATGTGTATCGCACTTCTACATGTGTGAGTGTTTTTCCTATATTCACTGAAATAGCAGCTCAGGTGCTTTTATAATCTTTTAAACCCCCTGATTACACTTTTGATCTGTTTCTGGTAGCTCAGTTTGCACATTTGGTTTAATTTCAGTTACCTGAGAATAAATAGATTCAAATTTTCTTATCTTTAGATTATTTTGTTGTATTGCAGGTGTTTTTGGTTGAAGATATGTATATCTTGAGTGTGTGTCAAGGCACCCTGGGCCCTCTGTAGGGATTCTGATCCTTATGAGCGTCATGTCTGATCAATCTTGTGGCTGTTTCACGTACAGTGCTTAACGAATTATCAGAACACCCAGTATAAACTCTGTGTCACAGATGCTCTTAATTAACAGCACTGGTAATTACTAAAATCACTGCTATCATTGTTTCTGTAGTGATTATTCCACCAGTAAACATCAGCTAATCAAAATTATGCTCCTAATGTTAAATATAATTGCCGCTGTTATCCAATCATTTTCAAATTTAATGTTTTACAAAAGAGTCAAAAAAATAACCAGGATGTCATTAATTACGATTGAGATGCAACATTTCAGTTATTTACTTGCTGAACAAAAACAGTAGTGTGAGTGGTTGAATGTTATGCTTGATTAACTTCTGACTTCTCAGAGAAGTCCAGTGTGCCGTCTCAAATTTGGGTCTAAAAATGTGAATTCAGTTTGTTAAGCTGTTCAATAAATAACAATATAACAAGACAGCTTTCTAAAATATTTGTGTTTTCTTGTTTTTATGACAAGTCGTCTAATAAACTCGTTAAGCTCTGTAGAGTGGTGAGCAGTATGTGCTGCACTGACACAAGTTTGTATTGCACTGGCCACTGTGCTAAATCTGTACTGTGTCATTTTTTTGTGCCTGCTCACTGTCTTTATATAGAGTCTGTGTGTCTGCGCCCTCTCATTCTTTGTTTCTATTGGTCATGTCAATGCAGAAGCTTCCGAGACAGCATGTTTGCGTTGCACCCTGCCAAACCATTCATGCGCGGTACAAACCACAGGAAATCATGCTTTTCAGAGAGCAGTGGTGCTGGTGCCGATGTTACGTTTCGGGCCCTCTAGAGGAACCTGGGCAAATATGGTGGGAACACAGTTCTCGTGACAGTGCCCGGTCTCCTTTGAGCCGTCACTACTGTCCCATAAAAAATTCACACTGTCAAAATTCACTAAAATCCATCTAAATGGATATTGGCCAAATTTGACCCAGAACAGCTTCAAATGAACAAATTCAATTAATGTTTTGCTGTTAAATATTTTTTACCTATTGAAGACAGTAGATTTTAGACATATGGTCATTGGTCTGGATATTTATTGTAATAATTATCCATAATTAAGCCCAAAATGTTCAAACTGTTATATTAATAGGTAAGTAACAGTAGATACTCTAACCACTGACAAATTCCAGCATATCAGATCAAATGGAATGCTATAGAGTGGTTATAAGTGTATTTCAATAGAATTTTTTATATGCAATGTACACTTAATTGCCACTTTATTAGGCACATATTATTAGTCACGTTAGGCCCCATTTTGCCTTTAAAACAGCTTTAATTCAACAAGGTGTTGCTCAGAGACTTTTAGACTGGATTACGATCTTGTAACTGGATCCCATTGGACTACTGTGATCTCACTGCCATGTTCAAGAAACTAGATTGAGATGAGTCTGAGCTTTGTGACATGGCACTTTATTCTGTTTAAAATTGGCATCATCACTATGCTCATAAAAAGATGGACATGTTCAGGTAGACTGTGGTATTTAAATGATGGTCAATTAGTAGAATGGGGCTTCTTCTGTTGCCCAATTTTGGTATGAATTGTAGTCTTAGTTTTCTGTTCTTATCAGTAGCCCATCTGCTTCAAGGTTCAAAATGTTGTGAAGCTCTGAATACTTTAGCTGTAACAAGTGGTTAATGGAATTACTGTTGGATTCCTATTGGCTCAAAGAAGTCTGTCCATTCTCCTCTGACCTCTGGCATCAGCAAGGCATTTTGCTGCTCAGTGGACATTTTTCAAAACATTCTCTGCAAACCTCTAGGGTTTTTAGAAAAGGTTAAGGTTTTGTGGGAAAATCTGAGTAGATCAAGAGTGTTTGATAAATAAGGACCAGCCCATCTAGCACCAAGCTATCCATCCACCCATCTTCTTGACACTTATTCGGGGCCAGGTCGCAGGGGCAGCAGCCTAAGCAGAGAAGCCCCGACCTCCCTCTCCCCGGACACCTGGCTTGTTCAGGGGAACACCAGCCGAGAGATATAATCACTCTAGCGTGTTCTGGGTCTGCCCTGGGGCCTCCTCCCAGCACCAAGCAAAATGCTATATTCAAAGTCCTTTTACCCCCATTCTGATGTTTGGTTTGAACGTCAGCAGGTCAGTCTAGCTGCTGAAAAATGACCTGATTTTTTTCATTAGTACCTACTCGGATCGACTCGCCATGGATCACCACAACTTGGATCGGCTGGTTTTCCATTACAATCCAGTACGACCTAATGTGCATTGTTGTCATCATAGAAACGTGTCCGAGCGTCCTTCAACATAATTAATATGTGACACGAACACTACAAAAAAGGTGGACAAGAATATACCCGCTGCTCGGTCTGTGGCTTTTTGCCAGACTCGTAGACCACGGTGTTGTTTTTTGTAGCCATGTCCCTCGTTGCCGGGTCTCAAATAATGGCAGTTTCAATTTTAGTGAACGAGGCCCTCGTGACTCACTGACCAACCAATCTATGGCACGCAGTCTAACAATGTCACATTTTAGTGCCTGCTCAAATCGCTTGGAACCCCAGGCGAGCAGGTACTAAAAAAGTACCTGGTACCAGGCATTATGACTTAATGGAAAACCCTGAAAACCATAGCGAATCGTGCCAAGTCGATCTGAGTAGGTACTAATGGAAAACAGATTTTGACCATGTCTACATGCCTAAATGCACTCAGTTGCTGTTACGTGATTGGCTGATTAGACATTTTTGTTAATGAGCAGTTGAAAAGGTGTACCTAATAAATTGTCTGAGAATGTTTGGGTATACATACAAGTGACTGCTCACCACTGGTTGTAGCTGTGTGCCGGGCATCATGGCGTTAGCGAGCTGCATCTGCTGGGCCAGCATGGCCATGTTTTTCTGCTGGATGAGGTTGTTTCTTCCATTGATCTCCAGCTGGGTCTTTAGGTGAGGAGGAGGATGCAGGTACTTACAGTTCTCCCTGGAGCAGCGGCCCTGATGGGACAAGATAGGAAGAGAAAGGAGGAGACAAGGAGGATAAAATCAAGGGAGGGGGATGGGGAAGACAGACACATGGGAAGTGCTGGATTAGAACACTGTTCCCTTTAACCACAGCCTAATGTATAGAAGTAATGAGCCTTGAATTAAGTCGCTGCCCTCCTATTTAACAGGCGCTGACCTCACATCCTTGACATCTGGGCCTGCCACTCTTTTTGTCATAAAGCAGACCAATCAGTTCTGCAGAAGATGTAGGCTTACCACCTTCTCTATTTTCTCAAGGTCCCATTGGGAGACAAATTAGCTCCAAGAGCAGAGATAAAGAGGATTAACTGTCTATCTGCTCTTTCTAAGAGATTGTTTTACACAAAGCAAACATTCGACAAAGACAATGTTGCCGTGTGCCTGTGATAAAAGCAATACTGTTAATTTTGCATAAGTCTGGAAATAATCTTTTTGGTTTCATTTGTTTATTATTTGATCAAAATCTCAAACATTGTGATCGTAATTTCTTAAATGTGGAAATAAGATCTTTAAATTAGGCCTAATTTTAAAAGTAAAAAGAATTGCGTTGAATTGATTCTGCATTGTTGATCTAACCCCAAAGAAAATTTGTTTTGGGAATCTAAATGAGCAAAAGCTTCCAAGTCTCCTCCATCCTTCCACCTAAGGAGCTGTTCAGCACGATGCTTGATTTTTTTTACAAAGCCCCGTGAATCACCATTGATCTCCACTCAATTCAAACAAATGAGCCACGTGTCAATATCGGACATAATTTCAGTAAAGATGAGGCGGGAGAACTGAGGCAGGATCGATACGTGATTGGAGACTTCTGTAACACGAAACATAAACACATTATGGCACTCTAATGCTGTATTATGCTGTATTATGCTAGTATACTAGAGACTGTGGTCTGTGTCTGTGCGGACTCACATCTGTGGGTGCTTATATTCATCCTGCAGCCAGCAGCCCAAAGGGAGGAGAGAATGTAATTTACACTCTCATAATGCCTGCTCCACTGAACACTCCCCTGGCTAGGTGTAATATCTTAGATATCTCCACCTCTCTTTCACTCCCCCTTTCTCCCTCATTCTCTCCCTTTCACATCAATCCCCATACATCCTGAGCCCTGTGCTGATATTTGCTCTCCTCATCATGAATACAGAGCAGCGCAAGTGCCGACGTACTGCTGTGATCTGTGTATATATTCATGTGTGTGTGCAGCATTTGTACTACTCCTTGCTTTTGTCAGCTTTTCTCTCTCTTTCTTCTTCTTGTGCCTCAACCACCTCATCAAAATGCATTCTCAATCCATCTATTCCCATTTATGTAAATCTTTTTCCAGGGGGATTGGGAAAACAGCCCTGCGACAACTCCACAGTGTCCAATCCCGCGGGGAATTAAAGGTTGGCTGTCATGCGACTGCTTATCTCAGTGAGATTACCTGCTGCTCACTGTGGCCTACTATGACACCTTCCTTCACAACCTAACACATACACTCTCCCACTCTGGCTTTATGTTAACACCTCTCTTCTTTCTCCTCCTTTCACTTCCTGGTCTTGCTCTGTCTCTGCCTCTCTCCCATTTATTCTGCCTAGCTACAGCATGAAAGGTACTTTGCATTGGAGAGCAGCAGAATGTCAAGACTTCATCCAGCATTTTGATTGGCTAAAAGCTGTGAGGAATAGCATGCCCAGCCTGACCATTGGTCCAAAGGCACACATTAACAATGCTTCAAGTCTGGTTCATCCCTGTGTGGCTGTAAACTATTGATCAGTGTTAATTGGTTAATGTCTTTCGATTTTCAGGGTACATTCCCTCTGGATTCAAGCATGTCAAATCCAGCCGTGTGTGTGTGTGTGCGTGTGTGTGTGTGTGATCAACTGTGACAATGCGGCCCCTCAATTACATAAATTACAGCTCTATCTGAGGGCTGTAATTTATGTAAGCTCTTTTTCAGTGGGCTTCCCTGCATCAGTTTTCAGTGGTCAAAGCTCAAAAGGTTTTAAACACTTACACATTTTAACAAGGCGTACTGGGAATAAGCTGCAAAATAATTACTTCAAGAATAAGAAACTTTTGTAAAAGTTTTTACAGAAGAAAAAGTTTATGTCAAGACATTAGAAGCTTCTGGTAAACAGGAGGTGGCAGTGCTTTTCTATGACGAGCAAGAATGTAGATGATTTCATGTTGCCAGCTTTTCATAGAAATATTTATAACAAAATGACTACTTGACATTCTGGTGCTCTGGTGACTGCTCACTGGAGTCAAGCAATGCAACTTTCAAAACAACATGGACAAAATTCTTAGGTTATGTTTTTGAAAAAGGTATTTTCTTTCTCGAAGATGAACAATATGAGCAAATTACGTGGATTTGGATAAAGACAGAATCCAAATGATCGTTTATTGGCCACATTCAGAAAGGTCATCACCCTGATATATTCATCCCCTTCTATTTCCACCAGCAGGCCCATTATCTATAGCAGCGCTGTTGTTCTCCGAACAATGCCATGCATGAGCCCGAGGTCCTTGCCAGTCACTGTCTGTGATGTTAATGTTTTGGCTTCTCTCCGGTGCCTTCTCACCTGTCTGCTTGTCTTCCATGGAGACGTCAATATGCTAACAGACTACTAGCATCTGTCTCTCAAGCACTCTCTCTCTACTGTTCCATCTTATTTTCTTGTCTCTTCTGTCTTTTTCCAGTTCTTCGGGTCCAGTTCTCTGCAACTCCGTGCCCCATTCAAGTTTCACATGTTTGGTTCACTCTCCAAATAATGGAGGTGGCTATTCCTCAAATCCAGATTCTAACACTTGAACCAATTTACCTTCCCAATATTTTAGTTGTAGCAAAGAACAGTTAAATGGTTAGCACTTTAAAGACAGGAAACCACTTTTCTCTATTAATGTGTATGGGGAATCTGTTCTTAAAAGTCACCTTAGCCTCATTAAACTAGATATCTCCTGGAAGTCAAATAACTATCTATGGATGAACGTGATCTTTAGAGAAGGGACACGATTTCTGGGACAGAAACCCTTTAGGTTTCTTTTGGCTGTCCAAGTCCCGTTGACTGAGTTTCTATTTACATTCTTTGGGTAAAGTGCAAAAAGAGAATTGCTTTTGCCAAAATGTAGTCTGCTAAGGTCTGATGACATCCGTTTAAGTTTAATCTGCATTCGTATATAACTAGGAAGTCTTGGCCAAGATGTGTGACAGCTACACTGACAGTTTCTGAAACCCACAGAGTCAATAAGTCATAAGTAATAATAAGTAATACGTCAGTAGATAAACTGATTGATTTTCAGATTGTGAGTTAGCTAAACCCAGAAGAAAAAAAAAAAAGAAACAGTGAGCGGAGTTTTCGTTGAGAGTGCAACATCCTCGAAGTCTGGGCAACCACCTTCGATCGCAAGGTGCAGTCGCTCTCACTAATCTCTCACACAGATTGGAAAATGTTTACAAATAATTGCTTATGAATTTATAACTACACACAAATTGTAACCAGATTCCAATCAATCTGCCCAGATGAGCAAAACTCGTCTGTGATGAGTCTCTTTACGATAGTGGACTTAATTCATTTAAAGGCAAGGTGGTTAAGTTCTGGTTATAGTCCATAGGCTGCCAAGTGCCTATGGAGTTTTAGAGTTTAATCTAGGACCTGAAGCAACTTCAGACTTATCTGGATTCTGAATGCAAATAGCTAATGCAAATTTGCAACAGCCACAGATTTGCAGCATTCGTAGATTTATCATAGTTAATTGCTGTAACATTGAGAACAGATGCATTTAATTGCCAGCTTGACCCCATTGAAGTGCAAACTGACAGCAGACTGACTGTCTGTTGTTTTATCACCGTTTTCACATACCAAATTCTCTTTGAAAACAGTACATGACTGCGAATGGTCACAGACCAGGTATCTATCTTTAACGCAACCATTTCAAAGGCTGTTCGCAAGTTTATTGCACATCGTTGTAATAATTCTGTGACTGAAGCCGGTACAAAGATCAATATGTTTTTTTAACTGCTGCTTTATTTTATCATCAAATGTCAGAGTATTTTGTGTCATGTCTCTCTCCCATCATCCCCCGGTTCTGAGGTTTCTCCTGTTAAAAGGGAGTTTTTTCTCCCCTTTGTCGCCAAGTGTTTGCTCAAAGTGGATCGTTTGATTGTTGGGGTTTGCTTTGTATTATTGTAGCAGTTTTACCTTAAAATATAAAGTGCCTTGAGGCGACTGCTGTTGTGATTTGGCACTATATAAATAAAATAAAATTGAAAATTAAAAATTGTGCAAAAAGCCCTTATTCAATTTCTGAAAGGATTTCAATTGTGTCTAAAATAGTGATCTTGAACACCACACTGTGTTTGGAGGAAAGGGTTTTAA
Source organism: Benitochromis conjunctus (assembly GCA_015052645.1). Taxonomy (NCBI): domain Eukaryota; kingdom Metazoa; phylum Chordata; class Actinopteri; order Cichliformes; family Cichlidae; genus Benitochromis; species Benitochromis conjunctus. The sequence goes on along the minus strand of VOQK01030211.1, from coordinate 12,727 downwards.
GATTTTCTTAGACCTTCATGAACATTTAAAAACATTATTAACAAGGCTTGATTGTTTCTGTCAACTCACTGAAAAGTCTGCATCCTCTGCCCTGAGATGATCAGCGATGTACTGCACTCCCTCTATGGCCCGTTTCATAGCTGGAGAAATAGTTGGAATCACAGCATCCTGTTGGGTACTTGCATCTTTTGTGGACTCTGCTGTTAGGGTTTCTGCTAGCTGATCTGGAGGAGAAGTTTTTTTCAACTGCCCTATTATTCCAGTGAGCCCATCATCATGCAGACAGCAGTACTGGACGCTGCTGGAGCGACACAGATGTCTGGCTTTCTGAGGAAGCGACTTCTGTTGGTCACACATTTGCTCTACGCTGTGGGAGCGACCATTTGGGGCCAGTCTACTTGGTTCTTCCCTCGACAGCTTACGAAGTGGACCCAGTGGCAAAGTTGGGGGCAATGACAATTGGGAAGAGGAAGAGGCCGCTGAGTTGTGTCTGCGTAGGGGTTGCTTCTCTGAGAGAACTGAATACTGACCAGTTGTGGATCGGCTAAAAATGTCGGCCTTCAGTGGGTGATCTTCTTCACTGTACTTCCCAAGAGGGGAAGAAGGTGGCGATGGTGAGCAGACAAGTATGCTTGGGCTGTCAGACTGTGTCTTTGGGAGAATATTCTCAGCCTGGGCCATTTGTATCAACCCGGTCTCTAGACCTGTCCAGAAGGCCTGAGAGTTGCCTGTGGCAGATATTGTTGTTGGACGGTGCATCATCTCAATAAGCTTCTTGCAGTGCTGCTTTGCGGTGCCTGGCGGACGCTTCATGAAGAGGACCTGAGGTACCAAGTCCAGGAATACTCTACGCACCCAGTGAGGCATGCCATGTGTTTGTGGGGATCGGTGGTGTACATTCAACACAAAGACAGTAATTATGATGGAGAGTGTGACAAAAACCATAGTGAACAGCAGGTATTCACCAATCAGTGGAATGACCAGAGATGTAGATGGTATTATCTCTGTTATCAGCAGGAGGAACACTGTTAGGGACAGTAGCACTGAAATGCACAAGGTAATCTTCTCGCCACACTGGGAAGGCAAATAGAACACCAGAACAGTCAAGCAGGAGATAAGCAGACAGGGGATAATAAGGTTTATAGTGTAGAACAATGGAAGCCTCCGAATGATGAAGTAGTAAGTGATGTCTGCATAGATCTCTGTGCAGCATTCATACTTTTTTGTATTGTACTTGCCCACTGCATTGACAATGACCCACTCCCCGCTCTCCCAGTAGTCCATCTGGTCCACATCGCTGGCCATGCTGATCAGATCGATCTTGGCACGGTCATAGGTCCAAGAGCCAAACTTCATCTTGCAGCTTTGCTGGTCAAAAGGAAAAAATGTGACATCTATGCTGCATGAAGACTTATAAATGGCTGGTGGCATCCACTTTATCTGGCCATCGTAGAACAGATGCGCCTTTGTGAAGTGAGTAACTGCAAAGTCACCATCGGCACTGCAGATGAAGAGCAGGGGAGAAAGGTGGAAACATATATCAAGACTTAAATTACATTTTAGCCTCTCTTTAATGGATTAATTTTATAAGTTTAATTCTGGGTGATTTCTTCAAGCACTACTTTAGAACGTTCAAGGTAAGTCAAAGCTCACAGGTATTCTCAGTCGATGAAGTATGTACAGTTGCCATGGAGATAACTAAGTCTTTCTAATTGGAAAACTCAAGTAACAAGTAAGTGGAATTTGACCTAAGATTTTTTTGCTTAATAGATACCGGAGAAAGCCAAGTGCTGTTATCAGTTTTTACAGTTTCTAACCCTGTAAAATTCAGGGGTCGAGACTAATTTAAAATGTATTTAAATATTTGACTATTCTGACTCATCTTTGCAAATAAAGAATGAAAATGTCTTCATCTATCCCAAAAAGTTGATTCTGTTCATCTGGACATAGCGTTTTCAGTGGGAGAAACGTTTCGTCACTCATCCAAGTGACTTCTTCAGTCTCAGCTGACTGCAGGTTTCCCCAACCTTATAAACAGTAAAGGGAAAGACCATCTCAAAATTGAGGAGGGAGCTTAAGGGTACATCTTTCACCGTCTTACAGTGCTGTGATTGCAGCCATTCCCCAACTCTCTGTGAATGGTACTCATGGCCATTGATCATTGGCCTTTGATCAGTGGTTGTTGATAATGCTTGCTTTATGCTAATGGTCATCTCCTGCACACTGCATTTGGGTCTGCAAGCAACTACCACTTTCCACACAGCTGATGAGTTTCTGTTTAGAGATGTTTATGGAACAATTCATTGCTAACATGATATAATTTCTGAGATGCAAATAAGGTCTTTGTGTGCCAGAGGAAAACAGAACTTGAAGATACTGTTTTGTCTCAGATCTGAACTCTCCTTTGTGTACACAATAGTCCTGCTTTTACACACCTGATAGCAATTATTACATCCACCCTCATCGTATGAACCAGCAATCTCAATTCTACGTCTCAAGATGCAGAGCTCATTCCAAACCATTCAGCTGAGGTCTACAGAGGGAATAGCTTGAACCTACGTAATCAGAAAACCCTCCTTTGATGTTTATTTTCTCTGAATTGGCATGTAGGCTATTCACAATATTCCCTTTTGCTGTTTAAATCAGTGCTGTTTACAAAAGACTTAGATATTGTGTCATAAATGCACTTCACAAATGAGATCGCCTTAACATGGGGATCTCATGTTAAGTCTCTAATTGAAAGACACAAGTGACAATGGTTCAGTCATTTCACCATGAAAACCACAATCATTGTTCAATAACATCAAAGTTAGATATTTAGCAAATTCTGTCATGACATTTTCTTTCTTATTAGCTGACTGTTGGAAAAAATATGAATCCAGGTTTACATGAGGTACTCATACTAGATGCATTTTATCTGTGGCCCTTTGAAATGCATCCAGTTACATTTCACCTTCTTATTCCCAGCCTAATATATTACTTTCTGTCATACTGAGCTTTGTTTGTAACCACATCCATTATGAGTGACCTTGTTCACACATATTTCAACTAAATTACTTTATGACATTGGCACAGGACAAGATGTTTGGCACAACAGCAGATTCTTCGTGTTTTCCCTCAAGTCATCCCATCTGTTGGAATTAAACCATCAGAATCTGAGCATTACTTGCCATATGATCATTTTTACATTGAAATGGTGACATTTAAAACGCACAGTAAGAACACTGTGTGCCTGAAAAAAAATCTAAACTTCATATAGCACAGAAAGGTATCGATACAGATCCTCACTTGTTGTAGAGGACAATGTCGGGTCTCCAGATAATCTCTGAGGGGATGCGTATGGAAGTGACATTTTCGTAATCCTCTGGGTTCCAGCGGAGTTTGTAATCGTTCCATTCCTGTTGCAAAACATTAATCATATTTATGCACCGCGGTGTCATATTGAACTGTATTTCACATGCCTTTTCTCTATCGTCTTTTCTTACTTGCTTAACCCAGACATTTGTAGTCATCATCTGGTTCTTCTCATCCTTTTATGGAAAACAGAAAAGAAGATTACTCTGACAGTGAATTCAATGTCGATCTGCACTTTATTACCCCCCCTCACACACACACACACACACACACACACACACACACGCACACACACACACGCACACACACACACACACACACACTCTTTCACTTGAGCACATGCACATAAACCACTATGTCAAGCACAGTCACTGTACGCTTGCTCCAAAGGTCTCTGTATTTTTATTCCCTAGCTCACGATGCACCTCACACGTTTACAGAGACATGTGGTATCCATGACAACGTAGATGCTGAGAGAAGCTAAAGTCGAGCCCAGTAAAAAAGTTAAATGTGTTAGATATTTGTGAGAGGAAGCCGTCTGAGCTCCTCTCCTTAAAATTTTTAAGTAGTCAGTTGCACTAAAACACTCTAAATTAAAATGTATTGTTTTTCTGTACTGTTTGTTTTTGTTAATAAAATCCAGCTAAAGGTGTTTTACACCTTTACTATTTTATTTTGAAAGTCGATCCTAAACACCTAGCCCCATTGTGTCTCGTGTTATCCTACCTGCAGTTTGCTACATGGGTGTTGAAACCGTCCTGAATGTCTTTCATGTGCCTTTCCCATGAGATCTCTAATCTCACAAATGGAGTCTGAACCCTTCATACTGGACTCACACAGAATCTTGCCTTGGAGTCTTGAGATCTTTGGCAAACTGAAGCCCACATCAACATTAACCTGCAGCTTATGAAGAACTGGCTATGCTGAGTTCACAGAGGCTGCAGAGCTCATTATTATCCCACAGCACCACTTAATGCTGCAGATACCGCTTGCAACTGAACGTTACACATACAAAATATTGGCCCCATACAGATAACTGTCCTTTTTTGACAAGTACAAAGACCAGATTTGGATGCTTCTGTTTTTACTCACTGGTTAGATTTAGGCACTGAGACTTACTTGATTGTGTTTAAGACAAATTGTGGTTTAGGGGTCGGGACTGCACAATTTCATGATAGGATGAGGAAAGAGCTGGAAGAGCATAATGTCTATCTTCATCAGCTGCAATCCAAGATGGTTGAGTTACACTCCAACAGCAAGACTCACTGGAGAGGCAGCTGAACAACAGCAAAGACCACCAGGCCAGTGATCCAATCACTGATGTTGTTTCTTAGGCAAGCTTTCTTCTAATTTCTTTAAATATTCTTTAAAATGCTTTCTGGGCTTCTTAATAGATGTTCAAAGCTCTTCTTTGGATGTTAGCTGCTAAGATGATCCCACACTGACTCAGTTATGTTGAGGTCCGTGCTCTGGGGAGACCAATCCATGACTGATACCATGAATGATGATTCCATTGTGTTTTTTCTTATTCAGGTATGCTTATACTGCATTTGCACTGTGTTTGGGATCATTACCATGCTGGAAATTGAAGCGGTTGTTAATCAGATGCTTTCCAGGAGGTATCTCATAGTGGATCAAAATCTGACGGTACTTTCTGGAATTCCATCAGTTTGGTCAGGATTCCCTAACACCACATCTCCAACATGTTTCACATATGACTGTAGGCACTCACTTCTGAACTCCTCTGTACATATTGATGATAATTTGAGCCAAAAATGTCAAATTTTGGTTTATTTATTTATTGACAGCCATCCTTCCACTATGATGAGGCATCCCTAAACAGGAGATGGATCAACCGAAGGTCCAGATGCATCTGGACAAATTGTGATGTCTTTGGCATTTTCCATAGATTCAGCTAAGAAAATGGGAACAAACTACATCTTTTGAGACAGGCTTTTAGTAACAAAGTGCCTAAAATTGGTTAAAGGCTAAAATTACTTCTTTGCTAAGTTAACAAAAAATCCTCTGAAAATAGTCAGGTACAAGGACTGGACTGAAAATGAGTGAAAAAGCAGCCAATGTCCAAAGAAGAACTGAAAGACCTTCAGAGAACCTGGAGAACTTTTGCTCAAGACCCCTTTAAAAGATTAAAAGAAAGTCTTGCACCTTGGAAGCAAAATATAAAGAAATGAGGCATTGCTCACGACTTTTGCACAGCCCTCTAGGTGCACCTGTTTTTTAAAAAATGTATTATCATTTTATTGTTTTGCTTGCAAAAAAACGAAAAAAAACAAACTTGCAGCATCTCCTTCAGAGCTGATCCAAATCAAATTGCATTTTTTGATGTAATCCCATATTTATACGGCGTAATGGGTTAACATATAAAATATTTTCCTAAAAAGAATTCCCACTAATTACAGATTCATCTTTATGTTTAATCTCGTATATAAAATAAAAACAAACAAACAAATCAGTGAATAAATGTGTTTCCACCTGTTGAACATTTACGCCAAAGTGAATGAGAAAGTAATTTGTAGGCGTTAGGACCCTGCAAACGCATCTATTTTCTGGTGGGATGAATGTGTATCGACCATACTCATACCATGGTGACTTCAAGTGCTGTCGGAATTTTAAACCTTTCATTTCTAAAGGTTTCCTGTAAAATTTAATGATTTTTAAAATTTTATTTATTTTCCGCTATAAAGACTCTTTAATCTGTACTGAATGTGGAAATTTAAGTAACCGCTTTCTCACAGGTACTTCAAACAATAAAAGCAATGTGATATATGCATTTAAGCTTGAATGATTCATACATTTTTTTTCTGGTGTATGAAGCACGGGGCAGTTTTACAGGGTTAATTGAATTAGGGTCCTTTATGGTCCTTATGTAATGCAGTGGATTCAAGAATGTATAATGATCATGAAACCTGATTCTGTTGTCAGATGATGGCATTTGCTACATTTCCTGATAAATACAGTGGTTTTATTTTTAAATAAAACCCCAGATCTATGCAGAAGAGCTTCAGACATCAAGGGACAACAGAAAAGCTGAGGAACAGCAGAACTGGCAGATTTTAGAAAAAAAAAACAACCAGACTTGTGTTTCAAAAGCTCTTGTGTTCACATTATGAGTAGCAAATTGGCTTCCTATTACAGTGCCTCGCACAAGTGGAACAATCTGGAGAAGCTTGTAAAATTAGATATGGTAATCCCTTTTAATCAATTGAAATCCCATGTGGGGCACTGAGCAGTGTGAATGCATGTGTTTTCTTTGAACAGACATCGTCCCTTATGTTGATGTCTTCTTTTGATTTTGCTTTTTATGTTTTTGCTTTCATTGATTGATGTTAGCTTGTTATAATGGCATTCTTTTAAAAGTGAGCGTGGTCTTGGTGGCCTCTCTTGTTTAATGAAAGGTTACATGACCCCAAAAAAACACATTTTATTATTCACTAATCAAACATTTGCAGGCTCTGGTGTATCTTAATGTGCACTTCTCCAGAAATGCAATCATGTGTTATAGCAGCTCAAACTACAACAACTCAGTGACGTTTCTTCACTTTCTGTTTTTTCCCTAGCACTGACAATCTGCAGTACAAGCAATACAAAGTATTCTCTCCTTCCTGTGTTTCTGTAAAGTAGGTTAATATTTTTATTATTATTAGGTGTCGTCGCTTTTTCACCCATGTTATCACTGGGGAAAAATTAGACAGTGTCATTTAAAAGTAATCATTGTAAAATGCTACTTAACTTGATACATTCATAAATACATAAATAAATCACAGACTGTTTATTAAAGATTAACATAGCCAGTGTGTCACCCTCTTTGGTTTTGGACTTCACATTTTGGAGACTTAATGGCTGCTACCATGTTATTTTTTTGAAGGCAGGTGTAGTAGTGTGGAGTAGTGTGTGGAGTGCTAAGTTTTTGATGCTATAAAAGGGAAACTGTCCATACAGTTTATATACCAGGCTGTAAATGTGTGTGTGTGTGTTTTTTTAATGCTGTAAAGTTAAGACTTTTAACACAGGAGTCTTTGAGAAATGACTTGCTTTTTGATTCAGTCTCAAATGGCATTAAAGAAACTGCACTTGTTGCCATTTACAAATCCCCAAAACCTGAACCACATACACTGGAGACACTGAATATATGGTAAATTGACTGCTTTTATGTAGTGCTTTTCTACTTTTACTGGAGCGCTCTTTGCCTTGTTCACCTATTTACACCCATTCATACAAGCAATTTTTTCTACACCTTTTTAAATATAGTATATTTCTTATATACTAGTATATATATACTAGTATATTTTATATACTTAGTATATAAGTATATTTTTTATCTTAACATGATCAAAGTGGACTTTGATAATGATTTTTTTTATACTTTAAAAATTATACTCTGGATTTAGATTTCCAATCCCTAAACCTAACCAAGGAAGTAAAAAGTGGAATGAAACCAGAAAATAAAATAAAAATTGGTAGAATCATTTGTGATAAAAGGCTGAAACACCCTGTGAAGTTGAGGCACACAACTGATGATGTGTCCCGCTGGTAAAGCTTCCGGGCTGCCTTTCCTCATAGTAGCCATCCCTCAAGACTTTCTCCATTTGAAGCAATGCATTATCAGGTATAGTTCCAAAATTATTTGCCTAACATTTATTGTGTATTTATGTCTTTGGCATAAATGGCATTCCATATCATGAAACCAACACGTTGAATTTTTATTATTGAGTGTGCCTACCAATAACTTGTGGTTGTTAAGTAGTGCATATCACATAATAATGTTAAAACAAAAACGTATTGATATTTAGTCACAGAATGGGCACATGGATGCACGTCATAGTCAAAAAGCTGATAAATCCGAGGTTACAGAGAGTCCCTGAAAGCAGCTCGATTGTCTATTCTCCACCCTAAAGGAAGCCGTGCGACATCCATCAGACTCGTAGGACTCTCAGAGGTACTCTCGAGCGGTCCCCAGCCTGTAGCTCCAACAAACAGCCCGCTGGGACATCACGCTGCGCTCCGGGCAGGCTGCTGATCTCTGCCCGGATTTACCCCTCGAACAGGACTGTGGGAGCGATGCGACGTCTCGGAGGAGGAGGAGGAGACGAACTGGCCAGGCAGCAGCAGACACCTGAGAGGAGGATCTGAGTTTGTTTCTGTAACGTCAAAGAAAGGTGAGTGGCAAAAAGAAGAGAGCGGATTGTTTCCTGCGGGCTCGGCTGGTACCTGGCGCAGACGCGTGTTTGCTTGTTGGTGTTCGGTGCGTGTTACTTGTCGTGTCCAGCATCGGTAGCAGGCAGGCGGTATGAGTCATACCCCGGCGCAGGGCTGCTGGAGGATCTGCTGAGGAGCAAAGTGTCTGCAGCCTCCAGACCGACAGTCTGTTATCGCTCCCCTGCACATGCAAAACGCTGCACCTTTAGGCCATTTACGCAAACGACTCTCGTGCATTTTCCTCTTTGGAGTCCGCGTGCACTGTGATCGTAGTTAGAGTCTGCGTGGGTGTTCACGCACGTGCATGTAAGTGACGTGATAGCTGCTTCACCTGACAGGCAGGTGTGTGAGAGTGAAATTCAGAAACGCTGCTTTAAACTTCAGGTTTGAAGCTGTGCTTCCGCTAAATGCGAAAGATAAAGCATTGTCTTGCACAACAGTGCGGCTCCAACTTTACGGCAACAGTTTGCTTTTGAACCTTTCATTTATTTTATTTTTATTTTTACAAAGCAGCGGCCTGCGCGTGAAGCCATCAGAAAGCGAACACAGTTTGGTGCAGCCTGTAGAGAAGCCTCGGTTTGTGAAAGTTTATTTTAATGAATTATTCTTGGCTCTGTGTGATGTCACTTCTGGCTCTCAGCACAGAAACCTCATCCACCTGCTGTTCAAACCTTCTGTTTGCCAGGGGCACTCAGTCAGCGGTAAGGCTGGCCTAAAGGGATATGAGCTAAAATCAGAAAGTATAAGATAACCTGGCATTATCTACCCATTAGAATCAACATGGAATTATAGACGGCCATTTTTAACTGGAAAGTTACGTGTTTGCGTCATCTCTGTCTCTCTGAAATATTTTTAGAAATGTATTCCTTTAAATCTAATTGTAGTATTGTAGCTGAAGAACAACAGGTATGGCAGGAATCAGCATCAGACATTATTATATGGATTATATCAACCTGTGATTGACTGGCGACCTCAACTAAAGTGTACTCCCACCTTTTGCCCAATGACAGCTGGGATGGCCTGCTGCATTGTAATCACCTGCACTTTCTCCATGAATGAAGCATGTAGTAAGAAAGCACCTCAAAGGGTTCAAGAGTAGCAAGGTGATGTACAAGTACCAGTCCATAAATTTACCATTTATCGTCTGTGTTACATTTTTCTCTTTTTCAACTAAGATCGAGATCTCTTTTTCAAGAGAGGAATGTGTACACAAACATACAACATTCATAAATTAACACAAAGAGCTGCATAATTAAAGGACAAATGTATTATACACACAAATGAAGACAAACTCATACAAGAACAGTTGCAGACAGACAAACCCAACCCTACTGAGAATGCAGCTTAATAGTTCTTTGGAGCTCATTCCATTTATAGGTAGCAATGAATTTGAATCCAGTTTTCCCAAGTTCAGTGTGAACACGAGCTACAGATGATGTTCAAATGTCCTGAAACCTGACATCTTTATTTAAATTTAGTCAAGGAATTGAGGTAAGCAGGCAATCTTTGCAGCAGATCCTTTTGCATAAACACCTTCTCTGCAGTTTGCTGGGGAGCATCATTCCACTTCTTCATAAACGATACAATGGTGAGTATGAAAAGAACCACGTGTGATGAATCGTAATGCATTGTGAAACAGAATCGAGGCTTCACGTCGATATAGAAGCATGCATAGAAACTATATCATCATAATTGCAGACAAATGGTGTTAAATGTCTCAGTGGGGTAATTAATATTCAGTTGCTAATAGTTTTACTATAACTGTGCATAATTTAGTAGCTACTTTCAGTGGGTACTCTATTCACAAGGAGTTCCCACAGTGGGTGGCTCCACATTTTTCATTTGGTGGATTTACTCCAGCCGCCCTTCCCGATGCATCCCCGAAAGATTTGTTTCTCTTCCCAGGACTGAAATGGAGATAATCTTATTAAACAAAAATATGAAAATGACTGTGCTATGAAGTCGTTGTCAATGTGCATACTTTGAATAAAGTAAAGGGAATAGAAGTCTTGCTGACTTATTCAAACAATTTACATTTTTTCATTTGCTTTAAATCCAGGTAAATTCACCTAAGTTGAAAATGATATTTCATGGCCACACACAGACTAGGAGGTGTGACAGTAATGAGTGTTTTCTTCTGTCCCATAGGTGGACTCGGTCTTTGTTGACTCATAAATCAGTTTGTAAACAAAGACGGAAGGAGCAGAGGTAATTAGCGGAAGCAGCCTTTATTGGAAGGGTAATGCAGTCGCCATCCCCCGAGCCGCTGGCAGCTTTATTGTTTCTGCAGAATGAATCCAAGCTGATTTCTGACTGATAGGCTCATAATGGGAATTACAAATAACATCTGACTTGGCGGCCTGTTATCTGTGCTGGTGTTAGTGCGCACACTAAAGGCCTCGGCTTCCTTGGAGTTGCTATTCATTTGTTCAAATTTCATAAAAAGACAAATTAATAATGACAAATGAGGCGAAGGCAAACGTTGCTCGTGCTGTCAGGTCTGCTGTGATGTGAACTACTGATACAGAAAAACTGGTCACTGAATTTTTAATCTTCAACAAAGCCAAGCAATGCCTCTGTATGTCTGTTAGCTTAAGAACCCTTCTTAGATTGACGTGGTTAAATTCCATTTGCTGAATATGAATGAAGCGGGGATCTTTTACGGTTCATGGGAAGACGACACGACAGTCCACGCGTTACAGTCCACGTTTGTGCAGCGCTTCGTCCGTGACAGAAGCTAATGAGTTAAATATAAAAATTAATCATCTGGCACATCTGAGTTCCAAAAGCAAACTTGTATGCGTTTTAGAGGCATTTTGCTATTTTACGCTCCATTATTGAGTTGTGGCCTGTAACCTCTTCATCACAAGCAGCATCTCCGACGATCAAGCCTGTTACAAAGATTGAAATGAACAATTCAGACTTAAGACACGAGGTGACAAGAAAGTTAAGAAAGACGTTTCATAGTCCTAAAGAAGCTCGGGTTGGACTTCTTGGTCAATCTATCTGCTGCTAGCAGCAGGCTTCGTTATTTGTTTTCCTATTGTAGTTAATGGCCTGACCTCTTCAGAATTCAGCCTGCTAAATAAATCGCATGTAACATGTAATAGAAAATGTGTTTCTGAGAAATTCTTGTTTGAGAACAATTTTAGAAAACTTCCCCACCATTTAAAAGCCTGCTCTGTTCCCACTTGACGGATTATTTAGTGGTTGTAAGGCAGCCTTCTTCTGATTGCTTTGTTTAGGTCCATGTATAATAATCCTGAACTGGTGACTGTAGATATTTTTGTACCATAAAGTGTTTTCCGTGGTTGTCGTCTTTGAAAAATGGTCGTAATCTCTGGATATTGGGATCACAGTGTGGCTGACTGAAAAACTTTAACATATCAACCAGCCTGACCTTCTCTGTGGACACACACACTGTGATTGTTCCAAGTATAGAAATGCCTCTGAAGCATAGAGGTCTGCAGATTTGTGTGCAGAAACCTTTAAATTCATCTTGTCAGTAACCTGGTTGCTCGCCTGTTAATCACAGTTTCTGGGTCAGTAACATGAGGAGTGTCCAGTGGGAATTTTTAAGGTGTCAATAAATCCTCATTTGGACAAATGGTTTCTCTTACCTGGGCAAACTCTTTAACCTGCATGACTCATAAAGTATCCTGACTGAATCTGATGTAGAAATGGTTTTAAAGTGGGTTAAGTCCTAATTCATTTTGGGTTTTCATGTTTGTGTTTTGTGCTCTCCTTCATTAACTTCTCTGTATTTTAAAGTCTCATTTAAAATGTGCATTGCAAACTAGCCTGGGATATAAATGCTGTTTTATGGTTCATGCCACACCAAACTATTCTCGTTCCCAGGGGCTCAAATGCTTCAGTTTTACCAAAGATGAGGTCTCTCAGAGATCTGCAGGTGCCATGATCTGGATCTCTCACTCCTAACTCTACTTTATGATTTGAAGGGGCAGCACAGTGGCTCAGCAGTTGGCACTGATGCTTGGCAGTCAAGAGAGTCAATGAGGTTAAAGCGCTTTCCCTGTAGGCTTTAATAGTTTTTCCCCACTCAGCGACACACCCGCTGGGAATCAAACTCTGGTAATTGGCGATTCTGTTCTGAGACATGTGAAGCTAGAGACACCAGCAACCATAGTCAATTGTC
>VOQK01030208.1:0-10309 GCA_015052645.1 Benitochromis conjunctus | reverse complement strand
CAAAAAACAGCATGAAGAGACAATTAAAGAGCTCATAGAGCAGCTGGACGAGGCTTCTAATAATAAGCCTCATAACAGCCAAACAGAGGTTCACACAAAGGACAACCAAGCAGTTGTCATACTGGATGACATGATCCGTGTCCTGCATGAAGACGTCAGCGACCCTACCACAGAGCAGTGTGTGGATTCTTCTCACCAAACCACAGAGGCTTCACACACGGACTCTGTAGGCCTGAAGGAGGCTGAATTAGAGGTCCAATGCAGGACACAACAAGAGCAGATAGACATGCTTCAAAAACAGCTCCTAGAAGCTCAAACCCAACTGAAAGAGCAGGAGCTTAAACATAGGCAGCACCAGGAGACACTGAACATGGAAATCAGTGAGCTTAAAGCCCAGCTCTGCTCCAGCAAGGCCCTCCATGACATCAAGGTAGAGACTCTTGACCAAGAGCTGAAAGAGGTCAAAGTGTCCTACATTAAAACCACACAGGAGCAAAATGGAGAAAATTCCATCAGTGCAAATGGAAAATCCGAGACTCTGGTGGAAAAAGACACCAGAGAACAGGACAAGCAAGAAAACGAGGACTCCCTGCCACAGACTGAAACGTCTGTACATGACTCTTTACAACAAACAGAAGACAGGCAGGAAATGAGTGCTACCAACCCGGCTGACGTTGAAACTGAAGCTAACACCGTGCCGGAGAAAAAAACAAAGAAGAAGAAGAGGAACTGGTTTCTTCGCCTTTTCTCCTCTGCCAGTCACAAATAGTCTCATTTAGACAATTGTGGAAAACAAAAAAAATCAAATAAAACAAATTCTAATCATTAGATGTGTCTTTGTTTCATTTAGACTTCAAATAATGTAGCATTTGATGTCAACATATTTGTGTTACATTTGCAGTGCTCGTGGTGTTATATTCTTATGATTGTGTTCATTTTATGAGTATATCCTTCTGCCTTGCTTCACATATTTACTGCTGCTTGACTAGCTTTGGTCATGCTAGCAGCAGCACAGGTAGAAACAGATACACATCAGAGAATCGGCCATGCATCGGCCTATCTGAATACAAATGGAAACGGAAAATACAAATATAACTTTCAGATTAGTAAAACTATCAATGGATCCACTGTTCACATAGTGAAAACACATGATTTCATATTATACTGAAGTCAATTGTTATCCAATTTTATAACTATAGCATAATTGTTTATAATTTTTTTTCTTTATATACACTCAGCCAATCACATGACAGCAACTCAATGCATGTGTAAAAGGTGAGGTGTAAAATAAAACCTTTAAAAATATTAAATAATCCTAATCAATCTTAAAATATGAAGCAATCTTCAAACTCCCCTTTACACAAAGATCTGTGGCCAGCTCTACAAACCGTTTTGAATCTTTTCCAATGGAGGCGTTCAAAATAACCAAACTGGTGATAGTCACAGTGTAATGTGGGCAGCTGCCTACCTAATATAACATAACATCATTTTACAAAAAATGAGCAAATGTACCTTTGTACTCAGCTAAGACAACTGGGCTGCCGTAGCTTGTCCTTATGTTCAGAGTGACATCTAATTTAAAAGCAGGGAGCAATAGACACCGAGCAGCATACCAGTCAACATAGGAAAAAATGCCATAAATGCCATAAAGGAACTAGGCTCAAATAATTGGTTTCTAGTGGGATCTATTGTAAGTGCTCTATATTTTAGCACAACATACTGTATGTGTCCTACAATGAGAACACTTGAAGCTGATCATTGGGGTATGCTGCGTATATTCTTAAACAGAATATAAAATAACATGAAAAAGATTTTAGATGGTTGTGATTGGTCCTTAAACACAGGTAAGACCAAAAAAATCACCCTCAATGGATCGTTCACAGACGCAGGTCCAGTGGAACCCACTGCCACAAAGGCTGATCTGGCAGAACAGGAAGCATCAACTACATAGTAGCTATTTGCATAATTAAGACATCAACTGTAAGTGTTCCCAAAATTTCCTCTTTCCCATTCCTCATGTGTGCCATGTTGTCTGCACACCTAACAGTTCATTAACTCCTGTGTTGATTACAGATGGTGGTTGCTTCCTCAAACAAATAGCTCTTGCATTAGATACTTTATAGTTATGATAGTACTTTATAAGCCAACCTGCTTCTTTAATGAGTGTTTGGGTTATTTGCATTCAGTGTTCACTGATAATATGCTCATTAAAGGGGGGATGCACTATGTCCTCCTTCAGAATCCTGTCTGCCAACTTTAATAAGTAATTAGTTAGAGTGACGCAGACGCTTTAAAACAGTGTTCAGAATAATCAGTGCTGCATTTATCTGAACTGATGAAAGATGAAGTTGAATGTGAGTATAAGTGTGGCAGAAGAGTACGTTCTACCTCTTTCTTGGAAGTATACAAAAGCCCGTTGTCTGTAAAAAATGTAATATATAAAAAAATGCAAGTTCTTACCGAATGAGAAGTGAAGCCTGGAGATGAGCAGAGCAGTCAAGTGCAGTTCAGACACGCTGTTATTAATTTCTACCTGAGCAGGTTATAGTTCACCTCAGTCACAAAAGAACAAATGACACTTGGCTCAGGGCTTCAGTTTCTTTTCTTTTTTTTTGTCTGCATCAATACCTACATCACAAGCCCACCAGTTCGAAGAAACATCTCTGTTTGTGGTTCAGGATCTAATGTGACGACCAGCGACCACAGCAGCATGAAGTTGCAGGTTGTTGTTCATACCTGGCTTTACAATAAAGAGGCATGTTTGCAGGCAGCAATTTGAGATTTTGTGTAAAATATTATTTTTAGATAAATAGACCAAATGTGTCTAAATATATTAAGTAAACAATCAGAATAATAAAATCCAAAAACTGCATTTGGCTTAGTTTTTGTTGAATAAATAAGGACTCTGTGTAATATGTCATGTATTGTATATGTAAGTTGTATTTGTACAATGAAGGAAGTTCAACTAAGCCAGGCTTTCTTTGTGCTAGCTGCCTGACAAAACCTCAAACTCTATTCAGAGATAGCAGGTGTCACAACGGACATTATAAGCTTTCTCTGTCAATCTTATCTTTCTGTTTCAGACTCTGTGTGCTCTCATATAAAAAAGGCTTTTAAAAAATCATCACACGACTCTTCTTCCACACAACATGATCTCTGATTGCTGCCATGTTATCACAGTGATGATGGTGATAATTAAAATTTACAAAGAACATGACAAATATTAGTAAAATGCAGCGCTGTTAAAACATAAGATTAATGCTGCTTTAAAATGAGCATTTAGCACATAGAGAGGTTTAAGCAGTTTAATTTGAGTTAATTATTTCTAAGGCAGTTGCTACACAATTAGAGCGCTGAAACTTCAAATTGGACACATTCAAACATTAAAGCTTACTCTCTCACTGACTAATAAATGAGACATAATAAAATAATAAAATTATCAGTGAAAATGAGTTGATTTTAAATCACAACTCATAACCTGCTCCTGATGTTTAAAGTTTTTATTCTACAAGCTACAAGGTTCAAGAGTAAAGACAGAATATAAAAACTGAATTTAGATATAGGTTTGGTCGGTGTAAAAATGTAATAGGTCTGAAACTACAGATGCCCTGTTTTAGGATCAGCTATTAACGCTTATGGAATGATAAAATTGTTATAAAAATGCTTGCTTCTGTCATGGGCTGTGTGTAGGCAGGCAGGAATAGGACCCAAAATGCAGACTCACTGAGATGGAGGTGAACTGGAAACAAACAGCTTTAATGCTGAAACCAAACTAAGTAAACTGGGAATAGAAACTAAGGATACAGGTAGGCAGGTGTACAGGCAGAAACACACAGCGGGTAGAGGGTACGACGCGACAGGGAACTGAGGGAGACGCCGACATAAATACACAGAAGGATAACGAGGGGCACAGGAACACACGGGGAGCTGATACAAATGACCATAACGAGACAGAAGCTAGACAGGGCATGGAAACACAGGACCTTCACAGGAAACAAAACCACAAGCAGAGACACAGACTCAGAAACACGGGCTTAACACAGGGAATGAATAACTCAGGGCATGAAACGAAGCACAAAGTAATCACAATAACCCAAAACGCTGGGTCACCAACCCAGCACCATGACAGCTGCTACCATTGTTGATCTCTAATCTGGAGCAGCTTGTGTCTGAACCAAAAGTTGCCATGGTGATATACCGCAGTAAAAAGTGATTCACCTGTGTAGGACAGAAAACCCAGAGCTAAGCCTTGCCTGGTCAACATAAAAATCCTGCTTCATTGAGGAAATAACATGGCGTGAAGTTCATCCTGTTCATTTATGCATTTTTATTTTTTTATTTGTTTTTTTATGTAGTTCTGGATGTATGACGGAGTCTTGTAAGAATACCAACCTTACAAGCAGCAACTGGTTTTTCTTTTATAATTTAATGAGCGCTGAAAGACGAGCAATAATTGTGAGAACAAGAGAAGATATAGCCAAATAGAAACAGCAGTAAAAATGTACAATATGCAAGCTAAGAAAGCAAAGTGTAACAATGTTGCCATCATTTTTGTCATTGTGGTATTTTTTCTACATTTACTGAAACTCAAATCTCTCACATTTCCTCTTTATTATTTCCAACACTGTTTAAGAAACTTAACAAAGTCTTATAAAGCATCTTTAAACCAGCATCATGAAGTGATGTTTGAAAGATTGCAGCAAGTGCACAGCAGCTCTCAAATCAAGAGCAACATTCAAAGTGTACAGGCTCAAGGAAATTATTGATTTTATCACATGCAATTACAATACGCCTTTTCATCCTTGTTGATTGGTATCTACAAAGTATATCGGTTATTTGTCCCGACAGTTTACAATGCAGAATGTCCATGTCTCTGGGGCTTTCATAAAGATTTGTATTCGCATTGACACGATAGCTTGGATCACAAATTGTTCTAACTTGATTAAAGTTACCAATGATGAAGGTATTCGTGAACTTACAGTTGCCATTATTATCTCTGATGTTCCTGTTTGCTATCAGATAATCACATTCCCCTTGTGGGATCGCGCTGATGATATGCTGGTTATCAAATTTCCCAACACGTCCATTAGTCATGCAGAGCGCAGTGCCAGAGAGCGCCACCAGCAGGAAAATGGAAGCCTTCATTGTATTTCTATAGCAAAGAAAGTAAACAGAGTGTTTATATAAATCAGTATTTTTAAAATTAATTTATTAACTTGCTTACCGGTATTTTGGTTTCTTAAATGTTAGACATGCTTACTTATTAAAGTAAAATTACAATAGAGATTTAAAACTACAAATTAGATGATACTGATGCTCCAAACAATAAGTAGCAAAGATGTCTCACCTTTGCTTCTTTTTTCACTTGGCCAAAGAGTGATTGGTTGGCTTGGACACCCACAGTTGTTGGCAGGAGTTAGCTGAATGAGGAAGATCTTCAGTGTAGGAAACTCTCTGAAAAGTCAGATTGTTTGCAGTGAGTTAGACATGCTTACTTATTAAATTGGCCAGTGGAAAGGTCAGCACCTGCATATCTGACCAGTTTGAATGAAGTTATATCTAAACAGAAATCGATTAATGATTGCATTATGTGAGTTTTGCAAGTAAATATGTAAAATATCCATATTATAAAAAATCAAAAAATCAAGATGAAGTCAGTAATGCTGTCCATATCTGGTAGATTATTGATATTATTGATATTATACTATTGATATTATATTATTGATACTCCTGACACATACGGGATCACAACAGCTGAGACGCATTTTTTCTAAACACCGTGTCTCTGTGATTTTCAAATCCCAAAACACGCTGCGCCAAAAATTGGTCCACCCCAAGGATCGGGTCCCCCGACACAAACAGAGTAATATAGTGTACGCTGTTAAGTGCCAGGAGGATTGCCAGGATTTATACATCGGGGGAACCAAACAACCTCTGGCAAAGCGGGTGGCACAACACAGAAGCGCTACTTCATCAGGCCAGGACTCCACAGTCTATTCACACCTACAGGCCAGTGGACACTCGTTCAATGATGAGGATGTACAGATCCTGGACAGGGAGGAATGCTGGTTTGAGTGCGGAGTCAAGGAGGCCATTTACGTGAAAAGGGAAAGACCATCTCTGAAACGAGGAGGGGGCCTAAGGGTACATCTTTCACCATCTTACAATGCTGTGATTGCAGCTATTCCCCAACTGTCTATGAATGGTACTCATGGCCTTTGATCAGTGGACCTTGATCAGTGGTTGTTGATCAATGGTTGTGAGAATTTGCATATTAATGATCAAGGAACTGACCTCCAGCCCATTGTTCCTTCAGTGGTGCTAGTTTCAGTCATTATGCACATGTACTGTTTATAAGTTTGGGGAAAACCTGCAGTCAGCTGACACTGAAGAAGTCACTTGGATGAGTGATGAAACGTTTCTCCCACTGAAAACGCTACGTCCAGATGAACAGAATCAACTTTTTGGGATATATAATATACAGTTAAATACAAATATAAAGTTCTTACCAAGTGAGACTTGATGAGCAGAAATCACGTCTAGTGCAGCTCAGACTCGCTGTTCCGTCACAGACGCAGAACTGACACTTGGCTCTGTGGGCTTCAGTTTTTATACATTTTAAGCAACTCCAAAAAGAATCATTTGCATGAAGACCTACATGACTAGTGGACCAATTCTAAGACACTTCTCTGTTTGTGGTTCAGAAAAACATTGCAAAAGTTAAGACAAATGACCACAAGCACATGCAATGACCACATGCAGATATACTTTGTTATTCACAGCTGAGGTCCTGCAAGCAGTTCCTGTGGGCCAAACTGTTGACAAGGTCTTTAAATTATTTTTCGTTACATAAATAAACTGAGTGCACCTAAGAATTGCAGCCAATTGCTTTTCAGTTTTACATTTCAAATAAGGAACCAAATGCAGAAACAACGGGGGAAAGGAAGAAAAAGTGTTTTAATAAAGAATGAAAGGCAAGGCTCAACACAGGCAGGACAAAAAGTAAATATTCCAAAATAAAATAAGGATATGAAAAACACACTGAAGAACAAAAGAAGTTTATAACGAAGGAAATGTTGTTGTGAACAAACTGAAGATGCAGACTGATTTTACTCACTAAGCTAACTCTCGAGCTATTGCTAATACAGTCAAAAACCATGCAAGATCCACTGGAGATGCAACTTCACATGGCAGCAATTGTTTAGTGAAAACAATTTTAACAAACTCCTAAAGTGTACAATAAAGACAGTAAAAATCATCAAAAAAGAACCTCCAGCAGGTGAAGTCTCAAACACAACTGAAGCTGAACACACCAGACCCCCCAGGGCCCCTTACTTTTACAGTCCACCCTTTTTGTTCAGTTCAGGAAATCCAGTATTTTCCAGTTGTGCATTTCATACCATTACCAGGCCACTTTGAGCTTTAAGAATCCAATATCTTCTCTCCACTCCCAGCCAATTGTCAGTCAGAGGAGCACAGGTGCCATCTCTTACACTGTGTTCAAAGCCAGATATTTGGACACAAAAGAAACCTTTGATGATATCCAAATATAATATCCCTGTCCAAATAAGCACACACAATGATCTTTCTTTTACTTTTTAAACATGAACACAAAACTGACAACACAAAGCAAAGATGAAAACCAGCCCATAGTGACTAAAGCGATTGCCACAGTGATTCTACCGTGTAAATGGAGGACTGCAGCCTGACTGCTCATAACTGTCTACTGTCTTTGTTACACAATTTCCTTAGGGATTATTAAAGTATTCTGATTCTGATTGATTGTTACCCGTTGAGGTTCAAGGTCTGGCTGGTTGGTTGGTTGGAGTCAGCATGCACTCAGCTGTATCATCACGCTTCTTGGTTAGCTCTTTCCGTTAGCATGTTGCGTGTTTTTGCTTTGTTTTTTCTGTCTGCCCAACATGCAGATTACTGATGATCCTTTCTTAAGTAACAACTAACAACATAATTGTAACAGTAATGTAATTACCAAATTTAACACAGGATTGCGTTAGATTACTGCATTACTAAAAAATGTAATGCGATTACAGTAACACTTTGTATTAATGCATCTATCACTTGTGCTCAGGACATCTTTAACATGAGGTGTCAGGGGACACAGACGCAAACAAAACAAATAAATAACACTCAAATAGTCAGGTCTGTTTAGATCGTTTAGATCAACAATTTAATTCTGAAATCCTAATCTTTGAAAAGCAACACTGTCAAATCACTGAAAAAGTTTAATGTGCATGCCAACACAAATGTGAGTTAGGGGGCTGGACTGTCTGGTTATAGTAACATGGGTTTCTTTTGGCTCGCAGCTCTTTCACAGAAGAACAAAGAAACAGCCCTGAAGGCTCAAGATTTCTGATGGTCAGTGCCACCTCACACACACATGATGATGGCCCGGATTGAATGAATAACTAAGAGCCTCTAACCATCAGATTTCAAACAATTAAAACACAGTAAGTTATTGTTTTGTATGTGTCACTATGATGAATTCATCCTCATCAGAATGCTGATATTGGAAAGTAAACTGTGATATATATCCCCGACTAGGATTACTACTAAATAAAGGATCGCCCCAAAATGACCAAATATATAAAGACACTTCCCAGAAGCAGAAGAACAAGGTAAAGGGATTTTATTTATTGTACAAGCAATATCTTCACAAGAATTGCAAATTCTGCAGACATATTATCGGCTCACTGAACCTGAATAACTCTCATGCAGAAATGTCTGCTGCTTATCTTTGTTCAAACATGATGTTTTATCTTCTCTTCAAATCACATTAGTCATCTTTCTGGCACCAGTTTGATGGACACACATGCTTTATCTTACATGAAAATGCCTGTATTATAGCTGTGTCATTGCACCACGAACACAATGATTGCAACACTGTGCCAAAAAAATAGGGGAAATAAGATGACCACCCAATACAGAATAGATGGTAAAAGTCACTGTTTGTCTTTGTAAAGTTTGTTCTACACCCCAGACTGTGGTCTCAAACACTACATGAGAGTGCTTGCCAGTGTAGACAGATGAAAACACTGTGGGGAGGCGTCAGAGGGACTTGACAAATTATTCAAAAATGAAACCAGACCCCAAACTCTTTCCACTTTGACTTAAAAATCTGGATAAGATACTGAAATTTGAAACTAAATGGTGAAAAACTGTATCTTAAATTTTGGGATGTTACACCATAAGTCTCAGCCTGTATAATCTGCTAACAAAACCTGGCACGTGTATATCATAATGTCACGGTTTGAAGTTTTCTCAAACCCAATAACCAAAATCAACAACAACAAAAAAGGAGAAAAACAGAACATCTCATAGTTCCAGGTCTTGGGTTTATCTTTTGAGTTTATTGTGTTTTTCTGATATTATGATGATTTACAGTCAGTCCTGAGGTTATTCTTGCTGTGTCAGAGTTTTCTTATGGTCACAGTTTAGTTTTTTGCCTACTAGGTTCTCTTTGTGTCTTTGTCATCTATGAGTCCCTCGCTCCCTCTCTGTGTGTTTGTCATGTCTCCTTTTTCTGTTTGCGTGTCCCCTGTGTCTGTCGTGTGCATTCATGTATGTTCTCCACAGCCCGTCTTGCCTCTCTCCCTTCTCTCTCTCTCTCCTCCATGTCTCTCGTTGCTTCCTTCTCCCTTCGTGTCTCTCGCTCCCTCTCTCTCCCTCCGTGTCTCGTCTCTCTTAACTGTTTCCATGTTTCCATCTTTGTGTCTCCTGCCATTGTTTTCCCAGTCTGTCTAGTTCCCATGTTCCCACGACACCGCTGGACAACAAGTGAGTATTTCAAGACTGACCAGACAGCCAGAGTTAGCAAAAGAACAGACATTCTGTACTTAAGTAGAAGTACAAATACTATTGTTAAAAAGTACTCCAGTGAAAGTTAGAGTACTGATTCAACTTCTTTACTCAAGTAAAAGCAAAAAAGTACAGGCTCTTAAATGTACTCAGAGAAAGAAAGCAAAAGGTAGCTCTTTGGAGGACGTTTCTGTTTTTGTGCAAAGCTAACTGAAACTTTTGCTCTATTAGCATAATGATAAAATAATATTAGTAGATGGGAACATAAACTGTAGTTTAACCTTTTTTTTTTATTCTGCTTATTCTCAGCTTGAATCGGAAGAAAAAGAAGGAAAATTAAAGATATATTTATTTTCTATTGCCTTCATTGTGGAGGGTGACTTTGGCTCTAAACAGGAAAATGTGTACAGTCAGGTGTTAAAGTCGGATTCAACAGGTGGGGGGGGGGACTCTAAAACTGCAGCACACCGCAGAAAAAGAGTTTTACACGTAG
>VOQK01030204.1:1073-11984 GCA_015052645.1 Benitochromis conjunctus | reverse complement strand
GTCATAACGCTGCGGCTATGGCCCGGGAGAAAGGACTCAAGATCAGATGACAAGGGTAAGTGAAATGCAATGTTTATTTTTACAGGTGCACGGGAACGTAGTGAATGCAGGACTGGGAGCAAAACGGGGGAAGTCGGGGATGAGGCACGCGGGGTACGTCGAAGGAGTGAGGTAAAACGGAGAGGACGAACTGTTTGTGGAGGAGAGGTGGTCCCGGAGTGTGGGGTTGAGCCTGGCAGTCTCTCGGCTGGAAACGAGGTCGGTGGAGTACGAGGAACTGGCGTGGGAGTTCTTCTGGCAGCCCAAGACACGCAGTTTTCTGGACACAAAAAACATTGGGTTCACAGGGAGGAAACATTTCATGAGCACAGAGAAATGTCACTAGGAGCCTGTTTACCGCCGTGGGTCGGAGAACGAACTGGCGAAGAACTGCAGGATGCCTCAGGTCTAAAATCAGATGCCCGAAATCAGATGCAGCTGGGGAAAAGCGAACTCCGCGCCCCAGGAGGAGCTGCCAGTGCAGATGGAACCGCCTCACCACACCCGGAACCGTGACAAAGAAAGGACCAAAGTTTGATGATATCTACAGTATCCTAGTCTGCCTGAAGTGTAACTGGCTATAGACGATTCATTTTCCTATGTCAGCGTGGTGGATGGAAACCTTTAACCCATTCCTTCCGTTGTGCTCTCATCTCGTGAAAGATTGCATTTGGTCTGAAGTTGTGCACAACTTTACTGGGTGTGCAAGTAGTTCCTGCCCTCTCCTCTTGTTATGAGTCCAGTATGCGTGCTGAGTAACAATGGAAAAATATTGGCAAAGGTAGCGGAAAGTGCATTTAGTAGGAATAAAAACACGATAATGAGAAGAACAGCAGAGAGTGATGAAGAAAGTGCAGGCAAAAAATATCCATCAAGCCCAGTGAGGAAGGTTTTCAAGGGAATCTTTCTGAAGCTGCAAGGTAGACACTCCAAACCAGTTGTTTTTGCACAGAAACGCTTCATGGCACAATTACAGATTTTCATGTGCATCAAGCCAAATGCGTTTACTGATAGTTCATCATGCACCAGCTGTCATACTAGACGTGACAGTTTCACAACATCTTGGAAAAGGAATAACAGATGTACCCTCTAAAGTTGTTATGAAATGTTTATGTCGGTTTCGATAGATACGTGCCTGGAGCTACGAGGCTGACAGCTCATCACCGCCTACTTTATGTCCAAGGTTTCTTTTCCATCGCCTAAGCTTTTAGTTTTTCCATATTTTAGTATCTGTTTTCATCCTTTCCCTTACAAGCAGGGCGTGAACAGACAATTTGAGACTTTAAACGACATGCGAGAACTTGTTGTGATACCTAATATTCTAGATATTACAACAAATTTAATATCGCAATGAAATTATTTTTGTTCTTTTTTCTTTTTTTCTAAATGAGTTAGAGCTTTCAAATTATTCATCTGGAAGATGTGGATGACGTTGCCTTTCCATTCATTTATTTTATAAATTTAAAAAAATTGGTTTCATCACATATGTTGATATAATGTTGATCTACAGTACTTTTTACATGTCATGTTTAAATGTTTTTTTATGTTCCTTTTAGTCACTGTAATGGTTGTTCTATAGTTGTCTGTGGGACTTTTCTAAATTTACTCGTACTTACACAGGGCCTTAAATCTGCTCTAAATCAGTGTTCAAAGTGCTTTGTACTACAAACATGATTCACCCAATCGCTTGCATCCATAATTATTTTTTTTCTTCTATGCCCAAGCGCACACACGGATACACAAACACACACACCAGTGGATGCATTAAGTCGTAAAATGCCTGCATGGCAGGCATTTTCTGCCTCCAAATCCTGCCTGCCTGGATCTGCCTCCAAATCCTGCCGCAGGATTTGGAGGCAGATCCAGGCAGGCAGGATTTGGAGGCAGAAAAGGGGCAGGACCCCCGAGACAAGGAATTAACTTAAAACAGCTGGATTCCTGGAAAATCACAGGAAACAAACCAAAACATACACAGAGCAGGAAAGGAGTAGAACAGACTGAAAACCTGAAACCACGTCACATAACCATGAGGGAGCAGACAACAAAGGAAAATGGGTGATTCAGACAATAAATACACACCAGATACTGAGCACAGGAAACAGGTGAGAGAAGAGCTGACACTAATCACAGAGGATGAGACAAGGAAGTAGAACTAAATACAAAGTGAGATTGACAGAAGAAATGACTAACACAGAGACAGAAAATCAAACAGGCACATTGGGAGTAGCTCAGGGTTCAGTATCCTGACCAAGACATGCAGAACAGAGAAGCCGGAAATCCAAACACCAACCTCTCAATTGATAGACGACCTGCTCTGCTTCCTGAGCTCCCAAGGAAAACTTCCTGCATTAAACTGAAGGCTTTTATTTTTTAAAATGCACTCACATTGATCTTCTCTTAAGAACCTGGTGGCTTTTACTTTGAAGGTTTGAAAGGCTGCTGTTCCCTGTTGTCACTGTTTTCTATTGTTCATCAGCATGTCTGTGTATGAGGCAGACATGGGAGGCTTTAAACTGTAAATATCAGCTTAAATACTTGGAGCTGTGATGATTTGCCTTTAAACTGCAATATATCAACTAGAGTTAGATAACTTACTCAAAAATAAAAGCATTTCTATTTCCCACACATTACGTCCAACCTCAAACTCGCAGCCTCTCAGGGATGCCGGCAGGCTGAAGGACAAATATCTTTAAATTGGCTGAAATATGTCAAAGTCCATTTCAAGCAGCTCCATGTGTATCAATTATTTTGAAGATCTAAGGCTTTAACAACTGCTTACAGTTTGTTTGGCTTCACCTACAGTATGTATTGAACAAAGGGGTTAAACTGGAATTTGAAACGTATGAGACTCTGTGGTCTCAAGGTTATCATGGATGAAACATCCAATATTTAAAGTTGCTGCATTTTATACATCATGCATGTATGAGAGTAATTTTCATGGATGAGTTTAAAAAGAGAATGAGCTGGAAATACGCATATATCCAAATGAACTACACAGGACTATCTCTCTACAAATGTGATTACATTTAGCTTAATGAATCAGGGCTTTCTCTTATAGACACTTCTGCACGAACTGATGCACTTGTGCACAGTTTGGTCCAGTCAGCAAAACGTTTTTCTACATTAACATTTAGAGAATTAAACTCATGCTGATTCTTATTTTAGTTCTACGAGAAGACTGCCACACAGCCAAATCACAACAAGTTTGACAAGCTTGAATTTCACACCTCCTAACAGTAGGAGTCATTTGATAAAATCCAGTTCATCGTGTTGCAAAAGCTATGCCATTACAATGAATCTTTATTTTTATTCTTGAACATATTTATGCTCTTACCTAGCCTGTCTCCGAGCCTGACATCGCTGTGTTTCATTTAAAAGAAAGAATTGAATCATGTAGTGCATCTGTAACATACATCCTAGGCTTTCTGATAGTCAAACTGGCCTTTACAGCTCCATTTCTTATATTATATTATCCTGTGGTTACATGCTGTTTGACCTTCTGAAGCTTCTGTTCCGTCCATGACTCAAATTTTAAGATGACGCCACAAAATAAATTCTGTGTATGCTAGGTGTCTTTTTAATTTGGCATGTGTTACTAAGAGGACCACAGCTAAAACTGGGCAGGAAAAAAACTGAGTTAAGGGGTTAAACTCCAGTAGGTCTTTGTTTTGACTTTATTTTCGACATAAGTTGAATCTAAAAATTAAAAAACACAGTCAAGACTCCAAAATGTTTGCCTTCCTTCCAGTTTTCCAAAACCGTCCTGTGAGCCGAACTGGAGGCTCTGCTGTGTCCCCCGTGCCTTATGTTTGACACGCCTGGTGTAGAGTCTTTACCGTGCAGTATACTGCACCTTTGAGTTCAAGTTCATTTAATTCTCATTCCAGCCATCTTAAAATACACTGGGATAAAATTATGTTTCTCACAGTCAGTGCAAAAATTGAAAAACGACACAGGACAAAGTGAACAATATAATACAGAAACAGTGCTGAGGTCATAAAGTGCAATCAATACCCAAATTTAAAAAAATGATGAAAACAGACATAGACATAAAATAATAAATTCTATGGCTTAGAATAAAATACATGCCATATAGCCATATAAAAACAATCAAAAGATTAAACACTATTATTAAAGGTTAAGAGGTAGATTTGACTGTGTATGTTATAGGGAGCGGAAAGAAGCTACTGCACATGTTGGCTGTTGGCGATTTAATGGAGGGATATCTCCTACCAGATGGCAGGAAATTAAACGGTCCTTGAGAGGGCTTTGAGGAGTCTCTCATGATGCAGACGGCTTTTTTCTTGCATCTATCCTTGAAAATGGTTTCCAAGTAGGGGAGTGAGATCCTGATGACCCCTTCAACCATACTCACCACACGTTGCAGTCTTCCTGTCAGTCACCTCTCAATAGTACGTCAGTAAAAGAAGTGAGGATTGTGTATATATATATATGTGTGTGTGTGGCATCAGCCTCTTAAGGAAGTGCGTCCTCTACCGAGCGTCCTTGGCCAGGTGTGTGGTGTTGAGATCCACAAGAGAGCCTCTCTGATGTAGACAACCAGGAATTTTGTGCTGCTGACCCTTTCCACAGTCAAGCTCTTGATGTGAAGTGGAGCATGCTCAGCTTTTGTTGTGAAGTCCACAATCACAGCAGCTCCGCCACTGCTCTGTAAGATGTCCCATCCTCGCTGACGATGGGTTTATACTGCTGTATCAAAGTAGATGAGCTGAATTGAACCAAATATTAACTGCACCTGAAAAATGATCCCCTATCCCACCCTCTGCTACGATTTCAGCTATGACTCCTACAGCTAAATCCACAGAGGAGTCAAACATCTGGCTTAAGTAATGGATAATAATTAATTAAATGTGCTTTAATATATTAATTCACATTTAGTTATACAGTACATTTACATACACTTGCATTTCTGGCTACGTTGAACAACAAAAATTGTTATTAAATTCACTTGTTTGATCTGGTATCTACCAGCTCCCATGAAACTGAGCCTGGTCATTAGCTTGCTAAAGTTTTGGCTATGCGTCGCGCCGTCTTTACAGCTTTTTGTAGACAACAAGTATCAAAAATCTCAATGGTTGTAATGACCCTTCTAATTTTAGGAAGACAGATGGGACCTCGCTTACATAATATTCCGACTCCTTACAAGATTAAAAGTGAAGGAGCTGCGTTAGCTTTTATACCATGATGAGAACGTGTTTCTACACACAGCAAAAGGACACTGTCAGGATTTTTAACTGAAAACATCAAAGTAGTAATTAACTCTGCAATCAATGAAGTGACAACCGCTATTTGACCACCACTTCAAGCAGACAGATGTGAAGAGGCCTGAGTGATTTCTTACGATACGTGCAGCCTTTGAAGTGACAGTCATGGCTGAAGATTTTTTTCCTCATTCTGTCATGTCAAATCTGACCTAGAGAGAAAGAGATGAGGAGTAGGGGATTATGTACTCCGCATTATGGCACAGTTACAAAACTTTCATCAGTGCCACAAGGCCAAACTCACTGTTGAAATGAGTTCTTGACATCAGAGACCAGTGTTTTTTAGCTCATGTAATTACGCACAGCGCTCTTTCAGCTATTTTTAGCCCTCTGTTGCTCAGAGAAATATTTCATTTCGACGTCAAAGACTGTCTCATCCAACCCTGCTCCGACATCCACCGGCCTCCATCTTGTGACAATAACCAAACGACTCAGTGAAACACAGGGACCCCTCACAGTGAAAAGGATTGTGGAAGAATTATGGCATATGATAGCGATGCACCAGATACATGAACCCTCCTGTCAATATCTTTACCACAAGACAAAATGAAAACTGTAATAATACATATAAAAATGTTTGTTGAAGAAAGATCCTTAAATACGTGAGACATTTTGATCAGTATGTCAAACATATTTAAAGAGTTTTTTCTTTTCATTTGGAGCATTGAATGCTAGGTTTGGAGACTGAATGAATTAGATGGGTCCTACGGAGTACTAATTCATATGAAATCATTCAGTGCCAAATTTCAGTATAAGAGGACATCTGGGCTACAGGAAGAAAGTGAGTCCATGTGACATCACTTCTGCAACATGCTGGAGGACATCAAACACACATGGCAATGGAGGCAGCGGTGGGCCAAAAGCAGTCTCGGCTGTGGTAACTCTTTAAAATTCAACACAGACAAAACTCTCTGCAACATTTGTAGAGCAAAATGCAAAGCTGGACATGACACATCTACTGTAATCTAAGGAAACACCTGGTCAAACAAAATGCATCTGAAAGCTGAGGAGTTTACTGCATTCGATAGCCTGAAAGTCAAATTCAGTGACTTCCAGCTAACTTTAGCATGTCTGTCAGATGTGTAGCAAGTTGAACCGATGGGATGATGACAAACGTTTACTGACAAATCTCTTTCAGCTAATTGAGCTTAGCTTAGCTAAGCTAAGAGTGTTTGTTGACATTTTAAATTAGCATTTTTACACTGGCTGCAACGGGTGGCTGTAGCTCAGCAGCTAGAGCAGGTCGCCTTCTTATCAGAAGGTTGGCCGTTTGAGGCCTGTCTGCCAAATATCCTTGTGCAAGATACTAATCCCAAGTTGCTCTCTGGTGGATCCACTGGAGTATGAATGTGTGTAAATGTTAGGTAGGGAAAGCACTTACATAGGGAAAGCACAGCAAAAAAGTGCTTGCATGAATGGGTGCATGAGGCAAGATGCATACAGTTGCTTTGAGTCCTACAAGTAGAAAGTGTTAATTAAGAACCCGTCCATTTACCATTTGACCAAATCTATTATAAGCACGCCATTCAAAATAAACAAACACATTAGGTAGGATAGTATGTTAGTATGTAACCATATTACTATAATGATTAGTGTATGAATTGATGTTTTTACCCTAAAGCTTGACTTCCTTACATAGTAACCGGAAACTGTTTTTATCCCTACACCACAACCTTCCATGCCATTGTGGCATTTGTCAGCCCGATGTGGGGTTACTTTCTCAGAGATGCACATCAAGTTACATAGAAGGTACATAGGGTTAAAATGGGGTTCTGCTTATGCCGTAAGTTACAACGTATATTTGACGTGTCCCTCCTCTTAAACGCGTTAATCAATCTGGATGAAATTACTATATAAACTGGGGTACCGTGATTATCAACATCTACATAGCTTTAGGAAATTTGAGGTTTAAAAAAAGAACAAATGTGTTTTTATTATTCATTTTTTTGATGTTTGTGAACAGACTTTTTTCCCATCTGACTATATACAGTCATATGTAGCAATGATAAAAAGATTAACATCGTAAAATAACTCACATGTCTGTGTTTTAATACCTTAGTAAAGCAAACAAGCAATGCAGGCCTGACAAAAAGTAACCAATAATAGGACATTACTGTTTAATACTGCACTATGCAAACACTGTGACTGTGATTTCAACACGACAGGTATTGTCAGACATCGACCAAGGCAGCACCAGGGTATGCTACATGGGAGGTTCAACACAGCCAGGCTTTCTTTGGCTTGACAAAACCTAAATTCACAGCAGACAATATCATGACGGTGATTATCAACTTTCTCCATTAAGCTGGGCCTACTGCTTTAGGCTCTGTGTGTGCTCACACAAAAAGGGGTGTTTCACGTGCCGCGTTACTCTTTGTCAAAATAACCCTGCGTCCCCCAGTGACTCCTTTTACTATCAGATGTTTTGATGATGATAAAATTGTGATAAAAATCTATAAAGAACAAATAAAAAAGTAAATCCAACCCTGCTGTAACTAAGAGATTAATGCTGCATACAATTGTTAATCTTGAGATTTGCCACGCAGTGATGAAATTAACATTTTTAATTCAAGCTAATATATTTATTTTACTGCTGAGTGCACTGTTGGTGCTGCTGTTTATTTTTAACTTGATGACTGAATCTTTAAAGTGGGTACATTTAAACATTAATGGCTACTCATTGTGTTCAGCTCTGAGTGTCCCATAGTCTAATACAGGCGATGTGAAAATCGCTTTAGTTTCTCATTAGATCAAAGGAAATTTGAACAGATATTCTAGATTAGGGCCAAGTACAAAACAAAATCTGTATTTTGTTGCATCATCAGCTGAATGCACGTAAGTCCCAGTGCCATTTTGATGCAGTCTGAGCTGCTCTAGCTTTACAGCTGGGCTTCATCCATGATGTTAGGAACAACTTTCACATATACAGCACGCTGGCCCAACAGAGAGCCTGTATAACGCAACATGCTGTAAAGAAAAGAATCAGTGAAAGCGTTGTTGCACTTCCAGATGATCTTAAATCAAAACTCTAAACATGACTTGCTCCCATCGAGTTTATGTATTCAGCACGAGTTACCATGGTGATTTCCTGGTAAAAAGAGAGCCACTTTGATAGAAGGTAGAAGGAAACTGACTTTAAGCTTCACATAGCTTTATAGTACACATCTTTGGTGTTGTGTGTAAACTGTGTTTTATTTTCTATTATTTCAGGAAATATTGACTTATTTTGTAAGAAAAAAAAGGACGAATTTGTTATTTTGAAATGAGTAAAGTACTGACAAAAAGGTTTAAATATTGATACTACAGAACTATGTAGATAAATACATATTACTGAAATGTTGAGTAAAATAACTAAAGTTGATCATAAACATTTAATAAGGAAACATTGTTTTACAACAGTCATTTCTTTGCTTTTATTCGTTCAGATCAAACAGCTTCATGTTTAAGGGCAACTTCTCCATGTGCCAAGCATCAGCCACATCAACAATTGTAATACATTTGTCTATATGGAAACGACTGATCTTCTTTTCCATGTCCCGTATGAGCTACTGACATGACAACCAGGTTCATTTATTCCACAGGGAAGCAAAAGGGACATGAGGAAAATCAGGCTGGCCTTTGACATTTTCTTAAAGTGTCACACAGGAAATGATGCTGAAACTCAAACTGGACTACATTTGCTCTGGACTTCTGATCTCTGACGTGTTTGTAACTGAAACACAGACGGTGCACATTGTGTCTGTTTAGCTGTATAATGTGGAGTGACAGAAAATATGTGTATAAAAACTATACATTTTATTTGTCAACTGTAAATCAAAAGAATAAATGTTAAAACTTTCATCATCAAACACACCATAAAGTACAATCTTTCGTAAGAAAAATGGCTCATTCTATTAAACTTAAATGCTGCAATGATTTAATGACACCTTAAAAAGCGAGATCGCAAACTATAACTCACCGAAAACCTTTACATGTAGGTTCCTTAGAATAAAACAGGTGCAGTTATAGAAGTAAACTGTGGCATATGAAAATACATATGAACATATTCAAACAGGTCCCTTTCTGATCTGCTTCACTTTTGTTTGGAAATGTGATTATGACATGAATATATCTGATGACAGTGTGTACTTTCAATTTCCAGTCTTATTTAGTTCAAAAGCAAGTAGTAAATGGTGTACAGTTCAAAACTGTAACAGTCTAAAACATTCAAGGTCTGCTTTCCTTAAGGAGAAAAAAGCCTAGAGTAGATCACAGTTACACAAGGTTTCTGATTACCTTGTCCCTCACATCTTCAATAAACTTCAACAACTTCAACACATTACAAATTCCCCCCACCTCTTGATTTTTGTCACATTAAAAAAAAGAAAGAAAACGTATTAACTCATAATTAACTTACTGTTTTTAACTTACTTTCCTTTTTCCTCTGGAAAAAAAGTGACTTCATTTGTACTGTCACAACATTCTCAGCACACAAGGATAAAACCCAAGGGTTTATGAACTTACACCCCTTGGCTTTCTTTATCCCCTGAAAGCAATTTTTCCTTGGCTGAGTCCTGAGGGACTGTGTTGGGACTCTTCTTCATTTCTAGACTTTTTACCCAAGTGTAGGCAGACGAACCACCAAGAACCATCATGTTACTGGTCCACCACAGCAGGGTTTTAGTGGAAGAGTTGTACACTACTGCAATGACAGTCTGTGCACAGGCCTTTGCAGTCCCTGAGACATTATGTGTGAGCGGGCTTGTATATTTGATCTGGAGCCCTGTAACATAGCCTATGGCGAAACCAAACACTCCTCCGAGAGTCATCATTCCCCAAAAGCTGAGATCAGTGAGGCGGCTGAACTTGACGAGCTGGCCCAACTCTCCAGACACAAGGATGAGGGGGATGAAGAGGACGCAGGCGTTAATGTTGTTATAGTAGGACAGTTTCCAGATGTTTCCATCCAGAGCAGGCATTACTTTCTTAGTATAGATGGCATTGAGAGAGACGCAGGCACTTGCCAGCACCCCAAAAAATACACCTGTCCAGGAGAGGTACCCTGTCATGCCTTCCTGGTCCACACCAAGCCAGAATCCACCTGGAAAGCACAATATAAAAACAAACATTTTAAACACTGAAATATCTAGCATTTCATTTTTAAGCTGCACCCATTTAATGTTATGCTATCCAGTCACTGTAACACTGCGTGTGGCAAAAAAAACAGCTGAAGACAATGTGACAGAGGAGGGAAACTGCACAGGGTGATGTGAACTGTTGCAATCATGTTTATGAATGTAAGCAAGTTAGTGTGTATGCAATGTCTAAGTGCATGGAAGTGTATGAGTGTATGCATGCAGTCAGCCTGCATGGGCAGGATGAGCAGAGAAGAGCCAATGAGAGGTTCTGGCAAGGCTGTTTCATGGTGCCTTAAGCCCAGCCTGCTCAGGTGTCCTGCGTAAACTAGGTCATCTCCACCCACCAGTTTCCTGGAAGTGATTAGAAAGAGAAAGCCAACATGGAAAACGAGCCCTGTGGCTGTCACATGTGGTACAGCTCTACACACACATGCAGTTCGTGTCAGGAAACAGAGACACACCTGGGAGTTTAT
>VOQK01030203.1:0-12114 GCA_015052645.1 Benitochromis conjunctus | reverse complement strand
CAGAGCTAATCAACAGAAGGGAATTTAATGCCTTTCTGCTTCCTGCTCCAGTGGGCAGTTAAAATGATAGCATTTAGATTCAGAAGCAGAGATTCTCAGTTAGCTCTGGCTGGATCTACACCATGCCTGTGAAAACTCTGGCATCACTATATCAGCAAGACGCTTTAATTTGTAGATGTACTTAAACTACACTTGATGTAAAACACAAATTCCTCGGGTGTCTCTAGCTCCATTTCAGTTTTCGTTATGCGTGTCATTTTTCTGTGAGATCGCAGATCCCAGAAAATTTAACAAGACCACATTGTGAATTTACAGCTTTAGGCTGCAGATATAATAGTGATGGATGATAGAGTTTTGTCCCCTGCAGCTGACAGGGAATTATATTGTTTAGAAATGAGTTTCACAGAACAAATCTTATTGCATGTTACCATACCCTCATTGTCCCCTCATTAAAAACTAAGCCACTAGTTGTGTTTATATGCAGAAATTTTTCATTATGACGAGGTCAATTGTTTATATGCACCGTGATTTAATACACTGTCTTTAATGTATTTAATGGTGTTTGCTTGTGTGCATACAGCTAATCATTATATGGCAATACCATTCATGCTGTGTTTGACATTCACTGAAAATGGGTGTCAAAATGAGAGAATCTATCATCTGTCCAGTGCTTAAGTTGCTTTTAATTTCTTAAGAGTTTATATTAAAATAAGCTCTTTAGAGAGGAGCACTTTAGCTCAGGAGCGGAAAGAACAGAAGCATATCCATGTGGTCAGGACAGAGGACAGCTAGAAGAGGATCAGGTTAATTCTTCCACATTAGTACATACCTTTTTGTCTCACATAGAAGACATTGCTGTCTATCATTCTGTCCTTAAGTACACTGCAAGTGTTTGTGGCTTTTTTATTCTTATGTAACTGAAAGATAAATATTTCAACATTTCACAAGTCATTTTATATAATATTTCTCTCTATGCTCTAACCAAAAGAATTGTTTGACATTACCTTGTCGATATTAGCGGAATCTAATGGCACACTATAACTTAAAATGATCCATGTCCTTGACGCAGTCTTAATTCTATCAGCCACGGGACAAGCTATAATCTCATTATCTGTTGTTAACAGAGTCGGGGTTGGAGGGGTGTCGGTAGTGATGGGGATCTACCTCAGGGCAGATTACCTCTCCATTATCTACTCAGAATTGGACATTGTCACCTATCAAAAGCCAGAGGTGTCAATTGATCCAATCATGATTGCCAACTAATTATGGACGCCTTTCCTCAGTGGTCCATGAAGCTTCACAGTGCAGCAATGCTATGGATTTGCTGTTTTAAGGGAATTTTTTAGAGGGTCACATTGTTTTCACGTTGTCATTTTAAACGTCGATATAATACAATTGATTGTCACAGTTTTAATTGTCTATGTGTGGGGGTAGTAACTGTAAAGTTAACAGAGCAGACATCATAGGTAAAGTTGCAATAACCAGAAGGTTGAAGATTGTGCCCTGCGCAGGTGTTGCATGGCGAGTCAGTTTAGGAGAGCCTTATGAGTGCAGTCCACCGTCCAATTTGGTTGGTGGTGGCAACCTTGGCTGTTTTTGATTGGTTACTGCTTTTTCTTTTTTCTTTGTAAAAAAATATTTATCAATTTATGTTTATTATAAAGCCAGTAGAAATGGTTTTCAATGTCGATTTAGTGTAAGAGTCTTGATGTATTCTAAAATAGGTATATTCAAAATCCTATTTTCTGGAAAACTGTTTTCCTCAGTATGTCCCTCTTTAGCTGTGCTATCACATATAGCTTTAAATAGTCTTGGCTTCCTATATATAAGATCTGTAAGCAAGACTAGTTTAATTTTGGAGACGGTCTATCCTTTACAGTCCCCTACCATTGCCATAGATCTCCCAAAAAAGCCAAAGCGGAGTAATGACACACTCGTTGCATGTGAGAAGGAGTTGAGCACAGCATGGATTACAGCAGAACGGGGAGAGCACCTGCCAACCCAAAAGCAGTCGACCTAGGCAAAAGACTGTTTCATGTGTTGTCCAAGCAGGAGGCACAGAAACATCAAACAAAAGAACTACACGAACCTTAGTTCACAAACCTGAAAAATAAATCAAAGATGCCGCAGATTGGATGAAAATATGTTTAGAAAGAATAGTAACTGAGAAGAGTTGAAGTCCACTCCTCCCAGTGGTCATTTTTAGTGTACTTGTCAACTTTCTGTTTCTTTTACTTGTTTGAATCTAGCCTGAGGGATGTATGAACCCTGGATAAAAGTAACAGTCTTCAAAGGGCTATTTCAGTATCGGCTCATATTTTTAACAGAGACACAAGACTGTGGGTGTCTTACTAGTGTTGATGACAGTTTACATCACCGTAATCTTCCGCCATGACTAAGAAGTCTTGAGTGCTCATGTATTGCATATGCATTATGCATTTTCTGGCTGTTCGAATGCCGACCTTACATAGGTGCTGAGTACGAGCCTAATAATAAAGTTCACGTGTCCACACTTGATGCAGACTGTCTGCAGATTGGTGGTTAGAATCGCTTGTGTGACTGCAAATGCTTTAAGTAGAGAATGTAATGTACCACCTATTCAGTGCCTGACTGCCTACCCCACACCCACACACACTCCCAGTATTTCTGGTGAAAATGTAATTTAGTACCAACTAGCCTATCGGTGTAGTGTAGCAGAGCAGACAGAAATAGCAACAAAGGTCAATGTAGCATAAAATTGACATCAGATTGCATAATGTGGAAACTGTAATGAGGTGATCTTTTTCGAGGAACACTGTGATTTTCTTCCCTTTTCTTTTTAAACAGACCAGAGAAGGAAAAGGAAGGATGCATATTTAAAAGAACAATGCAGGCGCGACCCCTCTTTTAATCAATTCTATGAAAGCGTACACTTTTAGTTTTACATTCCACAAAATAATTGACTTTGCAGAATGAGCTGCGTTTCCTTGGTTCTGGTTGCAAAATATATTCTCTCTTAATCGCTGACCTGCTTGTGTGTGCCCCATAAGTTTGTACAGCTGGTTGAGTAACGATGGCCTTTTGTGAGCGCACCTAATCTGGAGCTCATATCCCATGGCCCTTGATAAGAAATAGTGCATCATAAACCAGGCTGCGATCGCACCTGGTGGCTAAACATGTACGGCTGGATACAATTATATGGTCATATAATTATTTTACACAAAACAACAACAAAAAAACCCTCTCACCCACAAAACTTGCTTGCAGTGAATTCACCGCTATGTTTTATTGATATATACTTTACCACATCTACCACTGAATGCAAACATACCTACGTGGTGAGCCGTTGGAGTAATAATTAGTCAAGCAGCTTAGGAAGTTTTTAAGGGCAGCTATACTTTCAGATCCAGCAGGCATGAAGCAGTATTAGGATTTCTTTTGTTTTTTGCACATTTCTGGCAGACAAAAGGCTCACACTCTCCCTTTAGCCTTGTTTTAGTGCTTATTTAGCTTCAAATGGAGTTACTGTGGGGGTTAATTAGAGCATTCAGAATTATTAAAGAGAGTGAACATGTTGTTCTGCATGTAGCAGCTGGGTTGGAAACCTTTGATATTGTACTCTGACCATTAACCAGTCATGTGTACAAAAGAAATACAGTTCTTTTCCCACCTTTCATTGCTTTACATTGTTGAAAATTCTGTCTGTAAAGGTTCTTTCAGTTTTGATTTTACTTAATACTCTGGGGAAATAAATTTTTTTTTAAAGGAAATCTTTTGTCTTTGTTAAGTATGTTGAGTTTACATGTAGTGAAAACATAATGTATACATTTGCTATATTTACCTGTAAATTGTAATTTTTAATGATCTTACAATGCCAGAGAGACTTTTTGAAGTAAAGCTGGGTATTTATTGCTCTGCAAATGATCGTGGCAATTTAATACTGTTTCTCAATGTATAAGGCAGTGATATTACCACCTACCCAAGAGCAACAAGCAAGTGTTCATGTAAACTCATTGGTCACTTTATTAAGTACTCCTTGCTTGTACCTGGTTGGACTGGACTTTTGCTTTCCTGTCTTAATTTCTCATGCCACAAATTAGACAAGGTGCTAGAAACAAAGTTTTTGGTCCATGTTAATAAGATGGCATCACAGTTAATGCAGATTCATCAGCAGCACATACATAATACAGATCTCTTGTTCCACTGCTTCCCAGAGGTACTTTATTGGACAGAGATCTGTTGACTGTTGAGGCCATTTGAGAACTCATTGTTTGGAAAGCAGCCATCAGAAGATATCTACAGTGTGGTCATAAAAGTGTGGACATGGACAGGAACAACACTCAGACATGCTGTGACATTTGAACAATGCTCAGTTGGTACTAAGGATCTCAAAGTGTACCAAGAAAAGCCCCCACTGTTAACCTACCACCAACATCAACCTGAAGTGTTGATCTAAGGCAGGATGTATCCATGCTTTTATGTTGTTCATGACTCTACCATCTGAATGTTGCTACTCAGATCAGCCCTCCTCGCATCGACACGATAGCAAAATCGCTTAAATAGCCGTTCTTCCCCATTCTGATTCTCAGTTTGAACTTTAACAAGTTGTCTCGACCTTGTCTGCATCTCTCAATGCATTTTGTTGCTGCTATGTTACTAGCTGATTAGAAATTTGTGTTAATAAATTGGTTAACACTTATTAAAGTACCTGTTAAAGTGGCCGGTGTATATTTTCATAGTTTAGACATCAGTTTTTAGGATAAAAAAAAAAAAATATCAGTTCCAAAGTTAGTATTAGGATAAAATGTGTCTGATACTAATATGTTGAGGTGTTTTCAACTTGGAGTTGACGACATCTAATAGTTTTCTGTTTGTTTCACTTTTGTAAGTGTGTGTATGTTAAACTAGTATTGACCATAGCCAAAGTCTATAACAATATTAAGAGTTCACCAATCTTTAAGCCTACAGTAGCCCTTTAAAGCCTTTATACTTGAACACTGCAGGCAGAGCATTGTTAAATGTTACACAACAGAATCAAAGTTTCACATAGCACAAATCTATGTTTCATCTAATATTTTCAGAACATTTGTAATTTCTGTTTTCTTTGGGAGGTGGTGGTAGTCCTTATTGATTGTGGAACAAATCAGGAACAAAATGAATTTAAAGGGGGAATTTTTGTAGCACTTTCTCTGTTTTCGCCCAACCACTGCATTTATTTTTCAGAAATTTACCAAATGTAGCTGCCAACTCCTCACTAAAGATAATCCCTCTGATCATGATTCTGTGGAGACTGAACTAAACATCGATTTATGTTACCATGGATAAATCGCCCCCTTCCCTTCTCAGTCAAGTGTCTCCTCTCTGACAACAGAAACAGATGTTCTCTGCTCTAAAGCAGCTTACAAGATAGCATATTGCTCCACAGAAGACATGCCTACAGTACCTTGGCGTTTTTGACATGATGTACCAGCTTCTTGATTCACTGTCTGAGGGCTCTTTACTCTGTTACTCTGTCTTGCCTTGTACTTAGTTACCCCCTCCCCATTCTGTTAGTTTGATTCTATTCACCTGTGCCTTGTTTTCTCCAGCTGGGTTCTCTCTCCCTAATTACCTCACGTGTCTATTTAAACCGTCAGTCTGCTTGTGTTGGATGTGGCTTGTAGTGTGAAGCAGGATTTTGGCATGATGAGGAGGAGGAGAGGGAGAGGGAAGGGAAGGGAAGGGAGGGGGATGAGGAGAGGGAGGGGGGAAGAACCTATTATGTCCAAGTTGTTAAGCTGTACCTAAAAGAATCACATGCATCTTTTCATTTGGTGATTTAGAAGCTGTGTAAAATGTTGCTATACTTGATTCTGTTGTGCAGTTTGGTCTCTATTACATTGCTGGAACTGCAACTACTAGACCACAGAACATGCGTCAATAATACCTGTTCAATCAATAAAATTAATTATATCAGGACTTGGGAAGGTAACTTTTAATATTTAAATCAATCCGGGTTAAAGTTTCGATGGTCTAATGTGCAGCCATCACCTAAAAAAATGTAACAGCAGTACTGAGAGTGCACTCGGGTATAAAGAAAAAGTTATCTGCAACTAAAATGTTTATTTTATTGCTCTGTGGGCTAAATCGCCAGATTTATGATTTGCTGCACCCTTAAATATGTCCTTTTTCCAACCATATTGCATTTACTGTTAGATTTAAAAAAAAATGTTCTTTAAAGATTTTGAATCACCATTTGACAGCATCTCTAAAGTAGGTATCTCTCATAAGGTGTCACGGTACTGGGTCTGCAACCCAGTGTTTTGTGTGTTTTAGTTTTATTCTTTGATTATTGTTATTTTCTCAGTGTTTCCTGGTTTATTTTGAAAGAGTCTTTCTCTTTGTCATTGTGTTTAGTTTCACTTCCCTGTGCCGTCATCATGTTCATTCTAGTCAGCTGTTTCCCCGTGTGTTTCCACTTCCCCTGATCACCCCTTGTGTGTATTTAAGTTCTCTGTCGTCCTTTGTTCATTGTCAGGTCGTCTGTTTATCCCATGCCATAGTTCTCATACTTTTCAGTCTTCATAGTAGTCATAGTTGTGTCACAGTTTGTTTCTACTGTTCCCAGTTTTAGTATTTAGTTTTTAGTTTAGCCCTCGTCACTGTTCTTGTCTTTTTGCACTTTTGTCATCAGCCATAATAAAGACTCGTCTTTTGTGCCGAGTTGAGCTCCTCACATCAGTGTTGGCATTTGGGTCCATTCTCAAAACACACCTGCGTACCGCGCCGTGACATAAGGATCATTTTCTGTATCAGAAAAGTCATATGACCTGTGAAAAAGCCCCTTTTAGATTGGTTAGATGCTGCCAAGGCCACCTCTTTCATGTGAATGTTTTTCTTTTTAAGAGCTTTTCCCTTAGGAGCCTGCTGAGGTGCTTCCCCAATTCCCTTGCCAGTGTGATTGTTGCATGATTTGCCTCCTCTTGGAGGATCTGCTTAGCATATTTAATAATGGTATCACTGGGGTCCTTTTTTTTACAGTGAAGTTTAGAATATGGGCAATACAGATGGAGCTGCAGTCCCTTACCACAGGCAGTTATATTGGATGCTCCATCAGTTACAAGGCATGTGTGATGTTATTCCCCATTTCTCCCTGAGGGATCACACAAGCTAAATTTCTTTCTGTTTGTGTCCATTAAAGCTGACTGGATACTGGAGTGTTTCCCATCCACATAATGGCAGGTCACAACCAGGCATCCATGTTAATGGATGTCCACATATCTGCTGTGAAGGTGATTGTTTCTACACTGGCTTTCCCTTTCTCACACTGGTATTTTTTTTTCTTTCCCACAACCACTGTCTTCACAGCCTAAAGGATGGGAAGAAAATGTAAAAAACAAACAAACCCAACAACAAAAACCAGGTTGGATCCAGTTTTGCCACAAATTCCTTATATCCTGTGTCCCCCAATATGCTGATTGGCTAGTTGTCTTTGATAATCATTGATACCAAGGTCTCATCCAGGTCCTTCTTTCTGGTCACTAGTCAAGTCTTTTTTATAATATAGTATAGTAATACTATAATACAGTATTATAGTATTCTTGACAGAACTAATATAGTATTAGTTCTGTCAATTCCACTTTTATAGTTGATTAGGAAAAATGGCAGGAACTGAAAAATATGTCCCTAAACCGGATAGTTTTGAATTCCTCACTTGGGCTGGGTCCAGTCACTACAGGTGGTAGTGTTGTAATCCAACTCTTTAGCACACTTATGCTATATTTTTGACCACCTCTGTTGCTTGGGAAGCTTGCACACAAGAATTTCACTCGCATGTACTGTACCAGTGTACCTCCGCATGTGATGTGACAAGAAAAGTGATTTGATTTGACTTCACATTGGAATAACAAAAAAAGACAGTGGAAAACGTCAAGTACATTGGATAATAAACATTAAACACATGTAATAATGTTAGGGAAAGTGTACTTACCTTATTGGGAGAGATCAGCTCAAAATGTTTCCACATAGGGCAAAAATGTCTCTCTGTGACACACTTCATCAAAATAAACAGCAACATAATAAAATGCACTTTTGTTACACACACCAACAAATCGACAACAGTAAGCCGTGAAGTGTGAACGGATTGATATTTATAAATATCAGTCCGCCAGTGCTTGACCCTCCTGAACCAGCGAGGCTTCGAACATCAGTGACAACATCCCAAAACACAAGAGTCGACTCGTGCTTCACTAAACGCTTCCAGGATTTCTCAAAAGACGTTTGGAAACATCGGTACGGTTTGACCAATTACTATCGTTTACCCTTTCTCAGTTTACTTCGAATGGACTTTGATTTTATTTTGGATTTTCCACCTTCCAATTAAAGGTGTGTTTTCAGTTTATTCAGTCTGCCTTTAGTGTGCATTTGGGTCATAATCCTGCTTTTAATGACACATTTTATGCAAAACCTATAACCGAAGCAAAGTTATGTGCAAATTAAGCAAAGAGTTGATTGCCTCTGTGTTTTGGTTTGACCACGCTGACACTGGTCACGGTGGGGAGGCCAAAATATGGAGAGCCATGTTTGTAAATGAGGCCCTCATTCCTTTCTGTTCTCATTCAGGCCAGTGTTCCCCACTCCTCCTCTTTGTCGTCTTCTCTCACTTCTTTTTTCTCTCTTTGTTGCTTCATC
Source organism: Benitochromis conjunctus (assembly GCA_015052645.1). Taxonomy (NCBI): domain Eukaryota; kingdom Metazoa; phylum Chordata; class Actinopteri; order Cichliformes; family Cichlidae; genus Benitochromis; species Benitochromis conjunctus. The sequence goes on along the minus strand of VOQK01030203.1, from coordinate 3,465 downwards.
TCTTTTCTTTAGAGAAAATAAAACTGGGTCATAGCTTCCTTCCTCCTGCTCCTCCTCCTCCTCCTCAGTGGCTTTAATGGAATAAATAGAAAAAAGAGGGTGAGTTAATGCAGTGCTGGTGGATGTATGGATGCAGTAAAGCTATGGTGCTCTACACACACACACTAGAGATGTAATCCCAGACACTTAAAATATATCTCTGCTCTCTCAGAGCATCTTATCCACTATTGTCTGCCTTTTTTTTTTTTTTTCTTTCCCCTTTTCCTGTACAAGGTGCATCTCACCACTGCTTTTCTTCCTGCTACGTCTTTATCTAACACTTCAGAGGTTCCAGCATGGACTGCCTACCGCCACAGCTCAATAGTTCTGTCAGGCTCACATTTTTAATGTGGGAAGATGTCAGTCTTCCTTCGCTCTCTCACACACATACAAAGGATCAGCTACTCACATATGCTACAATATCTTCAACAGTGGTGGAATTAGCATAAAAGTACGGTCGTAATGCTGAATGTTGGGCATAGCAATGATGTCTTAATACATTATAGCACAACTGATGCTAAAGTATGAATGATTCAAAGCATCTGATCATTATATATTAGCGTTTTTCTTTTACTTAACACAACATGTACAAATAATAATAAGAAAATACTGAATAAAATATCAGCGCGGCGTAGATGTTACAGCAACTGCCAGAAACTCCTCACAACAGATCAATTTTTCCTTGCGACCCGTTGTTTTCCAGATGGTCATTGACCGGTCTCTTGCCCGATGTGACTGAAACCTAAGGTACAGATATATTTTCAGTGTTGCTTGCCCGTCAAGGTTATGTAAAAACCACCTGCACAAATTTTATGAAACATTTGATTTCATAAGAATTAGAAAAAGGAGAACCCATTCAATTTTGCTGGAGCTGTGCGTTACTTTCATAATGAAATATAATATAGAATATTGACCTTGGCAGGGGTTGTGCCCACTAAATGCCATTTAAGTTGTTTCTTGTAATGTGTTTTAATTAGCAGAACAACTCTAAAACAGGTCAGCTAAATTTGATCAGATTTAATGGGGAGATGGAGCACAGGCAAAGGAAGAAACCATAAAACATTTATTTAGTAAGATGTTTGTTTGCAGATTCTAACATCATAGCACAGTGGCTGTTGGCTTTGGGTGTCCTCTAGTTTGGTGTGTGTTAAGGTCTAAGTCTTCAAATTTGTCATTGGTTTTACTGGTGCTACTGGTATCACTGTCACCTGGTTTATTTGGGATTAAAGGCAAGTTCCCGTTAGAAGGAATAGCTTAGATTTATCAACAATTTCATCATCATTGACGCATTCACAAGATATGCAAGAATTTGCATTTATGTTTATCCAGCTACAAGTAAATATCAGTGCATATTTATGCATACAGACTAAATTAACTTTAATGTCCTCTGCATACAGAGTGTTGATGACCTCAGTATTTTTCAGTATTTTTTCCCTGAGAGCCAGAGGCTGCTGTGAAAGGATTAGGCGATTAGAGAGACAACACTCTGAGATCGGCTGGCAGGCTTCATCAGATAAACATGTTTAGAGCAAACAAAAGTGTCGTAACATTGCCGGACCACTTTGATCCCCTCGTTCTTCCTGCCAAGGCTACAAGAAATCTCGCTTACATCTTCAGATGCCTGTCTCACTATCAAAGCCTTGTCAGATGCGGGGGCTTGTTTCTCAGGACTGCCCCAGCTATTCTTAGATTAATTACTTTACAACCCCTCTGAGGGCCAAGAGGTTCTGAATGCCCTGGAGCTTTCAACACTTAGCAAATCTCTGACAACATGCACATGTTGACTCAGCCTTGGACAACATGTCCTATGGTCACATTATATGACAATATTTTATCAAAGTCTGCTAAAAGGTGTGTGCATGGGGGAGGGGGGGAGGGTGTTGTAGGAGAAAGGGGTGAAGGTAGTTTAGCTGAATTGATTTTTGCCCTCCTCTTTGTTTCCAGCTTATATTTGATAATGACAGTGGGTGTACTTCATTCTGAAGAAACCGCCCTTCACAAAGTACAAAGCTATGATTAGATTTGTTTGTGAAGGACAAAGTTGTTTTTTTTTTATAAAGAGAGGGGAGGGGATACTATAAAGAGGTGGGTGTAAACTTGTTTCTCAGCACCAGGTAAAGTGATGGACGGTAGTAGATAGAACCTACCCACCCTTTCCTCTATCCTCTATCCATTATCATCTACAGCTCACTGTAAATCTCTTCTCAGGAGACTGGGGCAAAACTCAAATAGTTACAGTGTAATTTTCTTGAACCCATTCAAACACTATTTTATACAAATAAACTGATGGCTATGTATGATATAAGCCGTTGTGTTGCATGCAAGGGTTTTTGTTTGTTTGTCTGTCCTCTGGTGTGCTGTAGGAGGATATTAGACAGCTTTGAGCAGAGCCTGATCAGATTTACAGTTGAGAGAGGGAATAAGACACATGGGAAATCTAATGTGCTACAGTATTGTGATAACAGACTGCATTCTCAAATTGTTTCACCAAGATTCTGCAATAACACTCTGTGTACATCAGTCCCACATTGTTTATAGGAATCATTTTAATGTTTGCATATTTCATTCCCAATGCACCACAGACAACAAAACCAAAATTATTGATCACTATGCAGCTTCAATTAGACTGATGGCAGTCATCATCCAGTAAAGATTTGACTTTGACATATGTGGGTTGTTTTTGGCTGAATAACTTTGGATTCTGCACATATGATATTACTGTAAAAACATCAAGTCGATGCAATGTTTTTATGAAGCAACTTGTTACAAACATCAGAATTTTAAGGATCAGAAATGGTGACTCTGATGTGTCCAGTGCTGATGCTGACTGAGCCTTTTCTGGCCAAGATTTTTGACAGATAAAGAAAAGCATATGCATTACATTATTTAAGCATAAGGGCCTTTTCTCGCTGAAAATATGATTTAATTTCACACACTAAAAGAATTCAAAGAGAATATTATGGATGTTGTTTCATTTCAAAGCTTTTATGCTTCCACTTTACATTTGGAAAGGAAAGAACCATGTTTTAAGCTTCCTGAGAATTTCCTTGGTTTTGTCAGAGTGTCTTTTGTTATGTTCCCGATCAAGTAGTGGACCATGTCCAAAGCGTTTGTTTTTGGGGGTGCCAGGTGCTGTAAAATGCCGAATGCCCTTGTCAATCTCTGGAGGTGCCCAGACAGACCATAATGGTCTGGCAGTAGTCCAAGACAGCCACAACACACGAGAAGACAAGGCACAGCTAATGATACTGCAGGTTGGAACTGGTCGTCTTCTCACTTTATCTCATCCTATAACAAACATAACAGCTTGTGTAGTGCACTGTTGAGTATTGCAGTGAGAAAAGTGTGGCAGTTTGAGTGCTTTGCTAGTGGCCAGCAACTGAAGTGGCCACGCAGAGTACTGCAACTTTTGCCTTCAGTGTGTGG
>VOQK01030202.1:0-12945 GCA_015052645.1 Benitochromis conjunctus | reverse complement strand
ATTACAAAACATTAGATAGAACCTTTCTACAAATGGCTGATCTGGTACAGCAACCTCAGTGGTTGCTGCTATTTATGTAAATTCCTGCTATCCTATTCATCTCACTGAGCTAGCCTCAATAATCACTTTATCCCAGACAGTTCAACAAAACCTTAGCATTAATTTGTGCTTTGATAATAAATGTGATCAATGTATCTCTATTAACAGGCTAAATATAACATGCTTTTATGGCGGCTGTAGTTAAACCATCTCTTTAAAAGCCTTTATTTGAGCCAACTGCTTTACTTCATTATAGACTGATTTTTCAAAAAATTACGTTTATTTCAAAAATTCTCGAAACAGCTAACTGATCAAACACAGAGTAATTACTTATTTGAAGACTTTCGGTCAGGATTTAGAGTTCAGTATAGCAGAGAAACAGCTAAAATGAGCAACATCCTGTCTCAAAGTAGTGCTAAAAAACGAATTCATCCATTTGTTAATTCAAGGCTGGACTTTGTAGCTCTTTATTATCAGTGTGGTCAAACTACCTGAAACTCCTTCAGGTGATCCAAAAGGTTTCAGTGAGAGTACTAACAGGGACTGCAAACACAGACTTTATCTCCCATATTGTCTTCTTCAAACAGCCCCCTATTAACTCCAGGACTGAATTGCAAATCTGAATGATCGACTATCGTAAAGACCTTTTGGAATCATAGTATACCAACACAACATCTTGTTTTCAGACTGCAGGCTGGCTTGTAGTTCTAAGAGTATTTAAAAGTAGCATGGACAGAGTTTTCAGCTACCAGGACCCTGAGTTATGCTGCTGTAAGCTGCTGGGGGACTTGTGCACTGAGCATTCCTTATGTACTTGCATGCCACTACTGGATGCCATTAACTTTTTCTGCTCTTCTGTGTTTTGTATGTGTGTTTTGTTCATTGTTTGTCTATGCCCTCCTTTCCCCCTCATACCGATCAGTCATGATAAATGGCTTCCCCTCCTTGAGCCTTATCCGCTGGAGGCTGCTCATCTGATTGTTGGAGTTCCTCTCTGATTTTGTAGAGTTTCTATCTTATCAAATACCTTGAGGTGGCTCCTTTTGTGAATTGGCACAATACAAATAAAACTGAAATGAAGTGAAGTGAAACTCTTTTTGCATGATGACAAATATATTATTTTGAAATTAACCGCTTGGGATTGCAAAGAACACTTTTTTGATATCATCATTTATTTAGAAAAAGCCAAACTTGAAGATGTAGAATCATAAGAAGTATAAGAATTAAAATTCATTATATGCAATGTGTAGAATGTGCAAACCTTTATGTTCCAAGAAATCATACCAGACTCTTCACCCTCCTGTCCAATCCCACCTTTTTTGTTGTAATAGATGAATTATTTTTTCTGCAGTACAGCTTATTTTTTTGACGTTATCAGGACTCTGATTTATCTTTCTCTCAGCAGTCACAGAGTCCCTGTCAGGCTACATCTGCACCTCAGGCCTACCACTGAGTCTGTTTTTGAGAAGGCCTCTGCTGAGTCCCCAAGAAAGGAAAAATGACCAACAACTCTTTTAGTGGGTCCAAATATGTCCGACGCGGCGAGGCCAACCACGATGCAGAGTTCAGCTGCTCAGTCCAGGAGCTGCGCTCCCTCATGGAGCTTAGAGGAGAGGAGGCAGTCGCTAGAATCCAGGAATCTTATGGTGAAGTTAATGGACTGTGTGCCCGGCTGAGGACGTCACCTGTCGATGGTAAATACGTTCAGAAATGGTATTTCCTCTGTGTCCTCACAAAACTGACTCCCAGTTGCGGCGTCACAGCATCACAGATGTGAATCTAAAACTGAACTTCAGCTGAAATTAAGAGCTCAAACATTTGCACAGGCTACTCGGTTTGCTTCAAAAAAATAATTTAAGGAAAGTAACAGTGCATTAAATGTGAAACAAGCACACGGCGTGCAAACTTCTGCATACACCTCAAAGTTATGATTTTGAATAAATTTAGAACTCTTCACTATGACTCACTGACCTCCCCTCCTGGCGTGGGCATCATTAAAACAGCAGAGGACATACTAGGTTCATTAGTCTTTAGGGCCTGTTGACTGTGTGATGGTCAAAGTCATCTGTGACCTGCAGCTGCTGTTACTCTGCTCTCTGTCAGTTTCTGGGTAATATGAGAAAAGCACATTGTGTTCAAAAACATTCATATAGAGGATTTGTTGCAGTGAGGATAAAAGTTTTTTTAAAATATTTTTTCTGTAGCTGTAAGGATGTAGTTGGAGGTGAGGGCAACTCCAGTGTAGCTTGGACAAATGGGGAGAAATGTCTCTGGAAGGGCATCCGGCAATAAATCTCTGCCAAATCAAACATGTGGAGGAAATAACAGTGTGTCTTAAACAGGGAATGGTCTACCTGCTCACAGTGAGGGTAGCTCAATGTATTTATTTGAGTATCGGATGTCAACAATCCATTTTACATGTGCGTTTTTTCTTTTTAATGTCATTGTGAAATTTCTTTCTTCTGTGAACAAGTGTATTAGACTGTTCACTGTAATATCACACCTGTTGCCAGCCCACTTTTACAGAGTTAGTTAGTGTTCAGGTGTGTTTAGTAGTTTTACCTTTCATTTTTATTTTATTTTCCTTAAAGCACCCACAAGTCAAATCTGCTCATTTACTGAAAAGGTTTGCTGACTTTGTTCTGAAATCAGAAGCTTGTCTCCCCTGCAGCCTTCTCTCAAGTCAGCGTTTCTTTTTTTAATGCCTGCACTTCTTTTGCTTTTTCATGCCTAAGCTGGACTTTAACTTAAGGTTTTCTATTAAACTTTATCTGAATACTGACCCACACAGGGTGACTCATAGTGGCCTACAGACACTGCATTAGGTTTGTCTTTGTTGAGCGCATCTCATACGTCTGCCCTTTGACATTTTCTCCCCATTATTAATTCATTCAGTCTGTCTGTCTTCCACACGCTCAGTAAACACCTTCAGCGCTTCAACTCGTGCTGAGAGAGCAGTAAAATGTCAGCAGCGGCTTGCATTGACTGGAAAATCCATTCCACTGCTTTATTTCTCTTTGTATCGACAGCTGGGGACAGATGACATAAACTCTTAGTGTAATCCCACTTACCTAAACATTCAGAGAATGCACAGCACTCTGCTCACTGTGTTTCATTTTCAGACAACACGAAGAGAAATGCTGGGTTAAAAACCAGTTACGACTGACGGAGCCAGCTGCAGCCATGCAGCAGCTGCAGTGTCTCTTAGGGGATCGGAGTGTGTCCTGACATGTTGTTCTGCTCCACAGAGGGGAAACTGTCTGCTCTTCGCTCCCGCACAACACAATATCACTGAAGAGACACAAACACCAAGTGTGACAACCCATGTGGTACATTTAGAACGGGAGCCATCCGAGACTATATCTCCTCCAAGGAAGAAAATTTCCTTCCACGACATACATTAGCTGAGGCTCTGGATCCACTGGGAGATGCAAATCTGTATTAGTTTATGATACTTTCTGAAGATGTCAAGGCAATACCATCGACTGTGCATTCTCATTGAGCACATCAAAGGTCACAGTGTTGCCTTATTACATCTTTGGCTACTTAGCTCAAATTCATCAAAAATTGAGTGTGTATTTTCAAAGCGCAATCAGAAAATGTGATAATGATGACACATTTGATCAAGTAATATTACACTGTAAACTAACACCTGTGTTTCAACCCTCATAAAACTGAAAGCAAACAGATCAGTTATTCTAAATGCATGTCAGGTTGAAGGCAAACTGAGTTTATTGGTGTGATCCACGTTCAGCTGAACGAATATGGAGTCATTTTATCTTTCTGTCTCCCACTGCAGGTTTAGATGGAAAATCGGAAGATATCGACAGAAGGAAAGAGGTGTTTGGACTTAACATCATCCCTCCAAAGAAGCCAAAAACCTTTTTGCAGTTAGTGTGGGAAGCCCTGCAGGATGTCACGCTCATCATCCTGGAGGTGGCAGCCATCATTTCACTAGGCCTTTCTTTCTATCACCCACCAGATGCTGAGAGACAGAGTGAGTAGTTTTGGTTAATTGAAAAGAAAACCATTCTATGAGTAGCCAGGTGCCTCACTGATGCCTCAAAAATTTCAGTAGTAGAGCTGTGACGGGTCAGTATGTGATCATTAGAAAAGTTAGAGTCCATCGTGTGATCAGTGTAATTAGGTTGTATGAAGGTGAACTGCCTTCTACACCAACATTTCAGCATAGTGGTCCTCCTGTAACTAGTATTTGGTCAGTACCCATTTTGCCTGTAATTTGTCATGAAGTAGATTCAACAAGGTCCTGGAAACAATTGTCAGAGATTTCAGTCTATATTCACATGATGGCATCACACAGTTGTTCCAGATTTGTGAAACGGTTTGTTATTCTGCTGGAAGCAGCGATCAGATGTTGGCTACACAATGGCTATAAAGGGGTGGAAATTGTCAGCAGTGATTCTCAGGAAGGCTCTGGGCTTTAAAGGATACTCAGTTGGTGCCAAAGTGTACCAAGAAAATATGCCCCACACCATTATATACCACATGGATCCATGTTTTTGTGTTGTTTATGCAAAATTCTGACCCTACCATCTGAATGTCTCACCAGAAACTTAGAGTCGTTAGACCAGGAAATATTTTTTACAGTCTTTATTTGTCCACCTTTGATGAGACTATGCACATATAGTCCCAGCTGTATTGTCTTCTGCTGCTGTAGCACGTCTGCTTAAGGGTTCATTCAGGGTGTTGTGCATTAACAGATGCTCCTCTGCATACCTTGTTTGTAACGAGTGGTTATTTGAGTTACTCTTTCCTTTTATCAGCTTTAAGCAGCCTGGAAATTTTCTCTATTCTCCGTGAACCCTAGAAATAGTTGTGTGGGAAAATCAAAGTAACTCAAGTTAATCGCATTGAGTTGTTGCCAATGTGCTTGGTTAAATATTTGCGTTAATGAGCAGGTCAGGGGATATGCCTAATAAAGTGGCCTGTGTTGTATATGGAGTACAGTGACACTACATTAAAGCTCAGCTTGACTTTATTGTGCAGAGAGACAAACATGCATATGCATTTCAAAAGATATAGCTGGTTCATCTGTCATTTTCACTGTAATCATCATTAACATCAACTTCATCTAACAAGCTGATGGTTCTCCAAACTCACTCTGAGCTTTAGTTCCAATAAAACCCTGAAAACTCCTGACAAGTTCATCCTACGATGCATCTCCAGACAACGTTAAATGGTGGTCCTTCCTGGATTTTCTGTTATGGCTACTTTCACTGTGTACTCTGCGATTACACCATGGTGCACCCAACAGTTGAGCAAATGTCAACTTGCGTTTGAAACTGGCATGTGAGGCAAAATAGCATGTTTTTCCAACCAAATACATCCTGAAGGGGCAAAACAAAGAGACAGAAGGGCGGCAATCTTTATATAGCAGTCACATCTTCTGAGATCTTCTGTTAATCACATAAAGGTTTTGATTTTTAGGGACCTAGGAGTCTTAAGCCTAGGAGTTATGACAGACTTCACTCTAAGGGTGATCACGTGTGTGCACTGTTAACAGACAGGAGGTCATGTAAGACTGAAACTGAAAAATGTTCATAAAAATACAGTTCTAGCTGACGTGTCTCTATTTAGACTGTGGCAGTGCAGCTGGCGGCGTGGACGATGAGAGCGAGGCGGAGGCTGGGTGGATTGAAGGCGCTGCCATCCTCTTGTCTGTGGTGTGTGTGGTGCTAGTGACGGCCTTCAATGACTGGAGCAAAGAGAAGCAGTTCCGCGGCCTCCAGAATCGCATCGAGCAGGAGCAGAAGTTCACGGTGGTTCGAGGGGGGCAGGTGATCCAGATCAAAGTGTCCGAGATTGTGGTTGGTGACATTGCGCAAGTCAAATATGGTGAGGAAGCAAAAGCACACATGTAATAATTCACTTTAGTAACATTTGGTGACATTTAGTTCTGTATTACTAACAAATAAACAGCTGATACTATTAACCCTTCTGCAGTCAAATATAAAAATGATTGTGTCCTTCTACATAATATCCCCCATGTTGTCTTTGTGTTGGTCGAAGGTTTAAACCCAACAACAGCTTTATTAGTTCTTCAAACATTGTATGACTGCAGTTGTCATGTGGCAAGCAGATGACATAACAAAGATGTAACGTAATGACCTGAGTGTTTACGTTCCAGGTGACCTCCTCCCTACTGACGGTGTCCTGATTCAGGGCAACGATCTGAAGATTGATGAGAGTTCTCTAACCGGAGAGTCAGATCATGTCAAGAAGAACCTTGACAAAGACCCCATGCTGCTGTCAGGTGCGTCACTCTGCTCTATTTCACTTTAAATTACAGCCAAGATCACTGCGACCTGTGCTGCCATTGTTGGTTTCTGCTGCTGATTTTCCAGATGATTTTAAATTTGACCATCCTCTCTAGTTTTCACAACTGAATTGTGAACATCAAATCTGTTCTTACAGCCTCAATCCAATACATATAATAAACAGCTTTTTATTTCAGTCCTTATGGTGAATAAAAGCTAAATTTTGAAAGCAAACTAACTAGACCAGAATTCTCTGTGGTGCATACTGAGCTTCATATGCACTCCCACAGAGGCTGATGGAGCTAACATTTCAAATGGAGTCTAGTTGTTGATTACTGGTCCATTGAGCTATATTATGGGGTACCAGTTGCGTATCTAAGCAAGTAGGACATTAAAAATTAACTTAATTTTTAAAATGTGATGAAAATTCCTTTTTACAAAATATCAAATTCAACCCTGTTAAGGAAGATGCAATGTGACTCGATGAGAACAGTGTATTCGATTTTTTGTTGTTGAAATATTACATTTTCACTTCGTCAGGTACCCATGTGATGGAAGGCTCTGGCAAGATGCTGGTCACTGCTGTGGGTGTGAACTCTCAGAGTGGAATAATCTTCACCCTGCTTGGTGCTGGTGACGAAGGTGACAACGAGGACAAGAAAGACAAGAAAAAAGAGGAACACAAAAGAAAAGATTCAAAGGGGAAGAAAAGTAAGTTCAGTAGAACAAGTTCCTATTTTACATGACTTGGAGATAATATCTGAATTTCAGGAGTGGGACCACACCTCATTCACGCCCCTTCCGGCCTCAGGCTACATATGCCCCCTTCACCAGTACCTGCTGTTCTCATTTTCATGCCCCCCCCCCTCCTTTCTTCTCTTCCTCCTTTCATTCACTTCTCGTTAGTACATGGGGATCTGCCCGGCCCGGGAGACACTGCTAGTCCCCTTCGAGGCCTTCCCCAAACCGCAGCACCCGTACACGGTCCCTTATCCATCATCGCTCATCGTGACTGAGATGTGGTCCCAGCTAGTGGAAGTGTGTTTAAATTTGAGTGTTATTGCTATGGAATTCATACCCATAGCAAAAGATTCCTCTCTGGCTCAGATACTAGTCTGTCATTTATGTGCATTTATATTGGCAATAAACTTGGAGCAAAACTGCTAACACTACTCAACACCTAACAATGATATCAGTTGACTTCTACAAAACAATCTGCAAAATGATTGCACTATGTGCATCGGTCATATATGTGTGTAGGCATGGGTTTAATTTGAGCAACAGGGGAAACGCAGAATAATGGATTAACTTCCTGCATTCCCATGAATTTATTTGCACCAATTTGTGCTGCTTCTTTATCATCAAACAAAAATTAATTTATAAACAGCAGATGAAAATTAGATAGTAGCTAAATGTGGTACAATGCATCTTTTCTCTTAGGAGATTAAATTTGTTTGTTTATACATGATCCCTGACAAATAAAGTGGAAATGGAAAATGGAAAATGGAATTCACGCCAGTGATAAATGAATCATTAGCTTTTTAATTAAGTGATTAATCGATTAAGTAATTTATTTAACAACCTTCGGTGTATGTCTGTGTTATAGGTTGATTTTTGGGGATCATGTAGAGTACAGCTCAACTGCTGAAAACACAATGCGAAGCAACATTTCCTTGGGACTAGCAACAAACCAGCAAATGAGATTTATACACAACCTGTTCATTTTGGAGACTCAATGCTTGCATTTGTCACAGCAGACTTAGTGGCTTATGAGCTCAAGTTTAAAAATTATTTTTTGTAGTGAAGGATAGAAACGATTTATGGATATAGTGAAGGAGGAGAATAAATCAATGCTGCATGATTAATGACTATTATATGTTTCTTTTTACAGACAAAAAAGAAGACAAAGGGAAGAAAGGTGGGCAAACAAATATGCCATCGCTGTGTGTGTGAATAAGTTGATGTGAAGGTTGTAATAAACAGCAGAGTTTCAATTTGTTTTTAAGCTACCTCTGGTTCGATGATTGACTTGTAGCTGTGATGGTTACTGTGGACCAGATTTCCCTCTTGTGGTAGTGAGCTCTAGAGCATCCATCCCTCTATCTGTCCAGCCATGCATTTATCCCAGTTTTTATAAACGTGTCAGCATTAATGTTAACAGTATGGGTGTTGCTCTGTGTGATGCGTTTCTGTGTTCTGTGGAGAATGGAACCTGAGGAGCCGTTAGAAACCAGCTGGTTCCTCATCCTTGCTAAACTTTCCTGTTTGACTGGACCCAGTTCTCTCAGTCAAATGTGTGACATCAATGACATTTATGAGGGTCGAAGACTTGAGGCCTTTCCCAGTCTGTGCGCCGGTGAATCATCATTAGTCATGGCTCGAGTACATCTAATTTCACAAGATCATGTGGATAGAAAAATTTTAAGTCATGAGTCTTAAATTATAAAAAAAAAATACAGATATCCAATATTATCCAATTACTACATTGTGAAATCACATGTAGATCTTGAATATTAGACTTTGGAAAATTATCATCTACTGTTGATGTGTAGTTTTATTTACATCGTGCCAATTCACAGCAACAGTTGTCTCAAGGTACTTCATATTGTAAGGTGAAGACTCTGGGAGAGGTAGCCATCTGCCACAACCAGTTAGGTGTTTGGAAAAAGAGAAGAGAAAAAGCAGTCTATAAAGAGACAGGACAAAGTAGTAGAGAAGAAATGCTCTCTGTATCAAGTCCATCAGCATCCTGAGCCCACAGCAGTATAATTAAGGGATGGTTCATGGTAACCACATCTAGCCTTCAATAAGTTTTAACAGAAAGGAAAATTTAAAGCCTAATTTCAAAAGTAGAAAGGTTTGTCTCCTGAACCCAAACTGGCTCCACAGAAGAGACGTAATGGGGCCTGATCATATAAGACTTTTTATGTGAGGGAACCAATGGAGAGAAGCTAATGTGAGAGAAATATGATCTCTTTCTCATCCCTGTGAGTACTCTCACTGCACTGTTTGGTATCAAATAAAGGCTTTTCAGGGAGCTTTTAGAACAGCATACAGAATTGTCCAGCCTAACAGTATCTGTATATGATTAGAAACCATGTTTTCAAGATTTCTAGGGACAAATGCAATAACCTCAGCTCTGAATTCAGAAGTGGAATTCTGATCTTTATTTTTTGCCTCTAATTTAATTTATTGATTTTTTGTCATCTGGTTTCATAGATAACTATAACGGGGATCATCTGCATAACAGCACAACACATTTATCTATCAACAGTGTTCAGTGTAACATGAAAAGCTTCTATTTTCTGGGCAAGTTACTTCAATCATCCAATCAAAAATTACTGTTGCAATTAGTAGGGTTACAATAGGTAGTTTGGTTAGACTCTTGGTTCCTTTGGATTTCCTCATGGTCGCTGGCAGATCCTCCTGCCTCCCTGTGGTCCCACATGGTGTAGTGTGTTTAGCCCTGTGGTCTGAGCAGTAGCAGCAGGTGCTCCTGACTCTATGATTAGGCCCAAGAAGATTATTGGCCTTAAGCTTGGCAGCTGCTTTCTTCTCCTGCCTACTGCTGGCTGCCTGCCTGTCCACTAATAACCTTGTTACGAGATGGGATCAGCACCCGCACATATACATATACACCTGCAGATATGCTTTCACAAAAGGGTTGATTGATTGTTGGGGTTTCTCTTTATTACAGCTTTACATTAAAATATACAGCACCTTGAGGCGACTATTGTTGATATTTCGCACAATGTAAATAAAATAAAATTGAATAGAATTTAACATTTTTATTTAATAGTAGCTTATTAGTGATAAACATTATTTTCTGAAGGCAGTTTATAAGAGAAAAACTGGATATGTAACTAAGTATTTGTTTTGACATTCAAGTGATTGGATTTTTTTTGTCCTCTGTAGGAGAAAAGAAGGACGGAGCCTCTGTGGAGATGCAGCCACTCAATGGTGAGGGAGAACCAGAGAAGAAGAAAAAACACATTGCAAAGAAAGAGAAATCCGTCCTTCAGGGGAAGCTAACTAAGATGGCTGTGCAGATCGGCAAAGCAGGTACAAACAGAGCCTGATTATTGAGATTTAATTTAAATTTAGAGACCACACATCACTGTGCTCTAACACAATAAAAACCTCAGAAACACTTGATGTTGATTTTAGAGGTGATGTCCATATTTGGCAGACGTGGGTTGCAAGTTGCTCTGAATGTTTGAAATGGGAGAGTTTTACAGCAGATGTCTTTCTGGATGCAATCCCGATCGGATCTGTGTCTCCTTACTGGAAATGACCCAGGGATATTTTACTTGTTAGGCAAATACTAAAATACTTGTAAGGCAACAAAGCTACTTTTGGTGTTTCAAAAAATCCTTCAGTGAAAGCTCGAGGGAAGGGAAGCTACTAAGATTAAGAAGAACAACTACAAACAGTAGGAACAAAGCAAAGAGCACTAGAATCCATGACTGTGATGAGAACAACTTATGTGATGATCATGTTGGATGTGATTTATTAAGCATCTCGCAAAAGGAAGTAATTCCTAAGAAAATCCTCCTTTGATCTAATATTCAAGATCAGGAGTAAAAACTCAAACAAACCTAGCTCTCCAAGAGATTTCCAGAGCTGATTAAAAGTTTTTATACATTGCAGAAGACATCTGACTAATTTTGTAAAGGATGCACCTTTGCAGTAGCACTAGCTCACATCCAAAGATTCAAGCAGACATGAGTTAATCTTTCCTCGTGCGAATCACTGTAACTGTTTGTAAATTTCCAATTTTCAAGTCTCTTAATTTGCACACATACTTGTCCTTTTATATTTATACCTATACCTCTATATTTATCTATTTATCTTAATATTTATCTATCAATATCTCTGTTTCTACACTCATTTTATGTGGGTGCTTGTTGTTTGTTGAATATTTGCTGCTCAATTTCCCTCTGGGATTATTAAAGTTTCACTGATTGTGATTCAGATTCATAGTGTCATGTCTGAGAAAGACTTTTGTATTCCTAAAGTGTATTTTCTCAGAATGTGAATGTTTTTATTTTTTTCCGTTAAAAAGGCTCAAATGAGTTGTGAAGCTGAAAGAACTTATTTTAAACAAGGACTATATTTTGTCCATGGTGAGGGTGACCACAGCCTATGGAGCACTTGCATTGTACATAAAGGACGTGATTATATAGGACTGACTGTGTAGGAAGAAATGTTTTGTAGATGTGTAATATTCTTCTGTGGGCTGATAAAGCCTGAACACGTGAACGCTGTTGTATGGATTTCTAAGATGGTTTAGTGGAAATCAAAGCAGATCTACAGATGCAGCACAAATTTGAACTTAATGCACTGTTCACGTAATTTGTTATGGTCACAATTAACTTTACAGATGAACTAAACTCTATGCCTCTGTTCTCTGCTGCCTGTCTTTGCCTTCAGGTCTGTTCATGTCGACTCTCACTGTCATCATCCTCATCACTCGCTTCCTGATCGATACATTTTGCATTCAGGGGATTGTGTGGATCCCTGAGTGTGTGCCCATCTACATACAATTCCTGGTCAAGTTCTTTATAATTGGTGTCACGGTGCTCGTGGTAGCTGTACCTGAAGGCCTCCCTCTGGCTGTCACCATCTCCCTAGCCTATTCAGTCAAGGTCTGTTTATTTTCTAAGGGAAATTAAATAATGTTTGCTGTAATTAAACTAACATATTTAGCCTGCTGAAACATGCCAAATAAATATTTGATCTATTCTTTATTTGTAGCACTCGGTATTTGTGCAACTTTTGCAGAGTTATTTATTGTCCACCTCTTTCATTGTAGCAATGACCCCGACTACAAAAGTAATAATGGAACATTTCGACCCTCATCAGACAAACTTGGATCAAGCAGAGCTCTTTTGATTGATTTAAAATAAAACCCACAGACTGGTAACGTGGCTCTTGTCTTTTATCAGAAAATGATGAAGGACAACAACCTGGTCCGCCACCTGGATGCCTGCGAGACAATGGGCAATGCCACTGCCATCTGCTCTGATAAAACAGGCACACTGACTATGAACCGCATGAGAGTGGTGCAGGCCTACATCGGGGAACGCTACTACAAAAAGGTGCCAGAGCCAGACCTTATCCCTCCTAAGATCCTGGACCTGCTTGTCCTGGGCATCGGGGTCAACTGCGCCTACACTACCAAGATTATGGTGAGATGCAAAAATAGCAGTTCATTCAGGAAGCTGAATGGAGTGCACCACAGCAGCTCAGCAGTCATTGGATTACTGTCTCCTGGATCCACTGTATAGGACACAAACAGGAAACTGATTCAGCTAGTGTGCGTGTGTGTGTGTGTGTGTGTGTGTGTGTGTGTGTGTATATCTATATCTATCTATATCTATCTATATCTATCTATATCTATCTATATCTATATCTATATCTATATCTATCTATATCTATATCTATATCTATATCTATATATCTCTATATCTATATATCTATATCTCTATCTCTCTATATCTCTATATCTATCTCTATATCTCTATATATATCTCTATATCTCTATATATCTCTATATATCTCTATCTCTATCTCTATCTATATATATCTATATCTATATATATCTATATCTATATATATCTATATC
>VOQK01030201.1:15038-32733 GCA_015052645.1 Benitochromis conjunctus | reverse complement strand
GCACTCCTGTTATTAAGTCCAGTTCAGTCTGTTAATGTTGATAACTGTTTCAAACAAACGTTAATAGGTGTGTTGCTAAGCCTAATATTTTAAATAACAAGCTTGAAATGTACCCGTCCCATTTTCCCCTTTTATTGTTGTTTCTCTGTTCTGTAAATCTTCTGTCTAAGCAGAAATCTGAGGCTGCTGTTCTGAGAATGAGCTACCAAAGCTTTTTCTGAATAAATCAACAAAGATCCATTTATGGAAAGCTGTGATGAAGGCAGCTTTGTCTTTAATTATATTCAACAATATAACATATTTGACCACTTTTAGTTGATTTTTCTAACTTTAATACACTAAAGTTAAGGCTTTATACCTAATTTGTAGTAAGTGGCCCAGCCCCTCCTATATTTTTATGTATGTGGCCATTAGTGAAAAAAGTTTGGACACCCCTGCTGTAGTGTCACATCTGTGGATGAGCCCAGGCATGTGTGGGAGGTTGAAAGATACTGGGTAAATACAGTCATGTCAACACACAGCACAAATTTCTGAAACAAGCTGTAGAGAGGTATTCTGCAGTAAAATAAAAGCTGTAAGCTGGGGTGAGTATATATGGACACCTTCTCCAAAAAAAATACATAAAATTAAAGGAACACTTTTTAATCAGTTAAACTTGTGGGATAGTGCTGTGCTCAATTAAATAGCAGAGGGGGCTGTTAATCAGTTTTGGGTGCACTAGAGGGGAAGCTCAGACTTGCCAAAGGCTACGGGACGGCACCCTGACTGCTATTAGATATCAGGATGAAATCCTTGTGAGGCCATGTACTGGTGCAGTGGTTCCTGCTTTCCTCCCAGTGCACGACAATGCCCGGAGTCATGTGACGAGATTATGCAAGCGGTTCCTGGAGGATACCACTGCCTGGTCTCCATGCTTGCCGGACCCACATCCAATAAAAAAAACCCCTGGAACATGTCCATCCAAGGTGAATCCAAGGTGTACTCTCAGTATGAGAACAGCACCACCAAGGCTGGAGATGGAGCAACACTGAAAGAGAATACTGGTGAAGGACACAACACCTAACAACAATGCTCAGTGGCTAGTGGATCTAAGAGCACACCACAGCAACCTCCCTGAACACGATCCAGTAACCATCACAGTGGCAGAATGACTCACAGAAGCTAAAGCTAAAGAAGCTACCTACACTCCATGAGCACAAATTAACGAGACACACCCAGAATGGCTGACTGAAGGCTAGAAAGTCCTGATCCCCAAAGATCGGTCACGTCCAACTACCGGCCAATAACCTGTCTCAGCACTACACGGAAGCCCCTTTTAGGCATCATAGCAGTAAGATGACCAGGTACATGGCTCAGAAGGTAACCTGTGCAGAGAAATGCATTGGCAGAAACACCAGAGGGACAAAACACCAACCACTGTTGGAGCAGTCTCTCTAGACTTAAAGACTAGATTGATCAACCTGTGTACTGCCTGGATTGACTACAAGAAAGTCTACAACTCAATGCCTAGAACTGTACAAGATCAACAGGACGCTGAGAACCTCCTTCAGGAATCCAATTGGGAAATGGAGAACAACACTAGAGGCCAACTTAAAGCCAATACCACAAGATGCCATCAAGTCCAGGATTTACCACATGCTCTGTCCCAAATGACCTCACCTACAGTGAAGGAAATGACTGTTTTCCAAATATGGATAAAATAAACTAGCTCAACCTCAACAAAAGTCACTCTGCTGGGCTGGGAACACAATATTGAGCAGCCAAGTTGGTTTATTACTACAATGTCTTAATTTCCAGCCAGTAGTTGATCTGATTATGTAAACTTGAAGCTTGTGGGGTAAATGTGGAACCTTTAGGCCATTGCCTGTTTTATTCAGTTAGGGATCAAGGCATGGGAATATCTGGAAGGAGTTTAAAAATAATTCTTAGTGAAACAATGAACAGGATTGGAATTTTTACCAGTCAACTTATGGCCAAGGACTTCATGAAAAGCCAAACATAATGAAACACAATAGAGTTAGGTCATTTCCGATTGATGTGTGATGCTATGCTCCTTATGTTGAATGACGTAAAAATGTAATCTGCTTGTGGTATTAAATGAAAAATGAGATGATCAACAAGGCTGTTCTACTTCATGAGTCTACGCAAATGACGAGTGACAACAACAACAACAACAACAACAACACCACCACTACTCTGGTGTCATTTCCTCTGCTGAATTTAATTTGTTGCTTGGGTATTTTGTTACAGATCAACAGGATCACTCCATATACAACTACAAGTACAGTATTTTGTACAGTTCATATTCAAATACACAGTTTTCATTGGCTTATTTACAAAACACGTTTTCTTTATGTACACGTTTTTATGTCAGTGCAATGTCACTTTCTTCCAACAAACAGCTTAGAAAAAAAGTTCTTTAAATTAACACATCTGGTTCACATCTGACAGACATGAACTTAAATAAGAAAAGAGGCTACACACACTGAAAGACAGCTCAGTAGTAGATTGCACTGCCTGACACACTGTGAACTAATCTTCCTTTGTGTTACAGGGGGAGGGGTTGAAGATGCTAGGCCGATGCTCTACAGAATCAGTGTTTGCCCAGTTTCAGCGAGATAGTCCAGTTTCCCTGGGCATCAAATCCTCCTTCCTGGATTAGAAAAATTGTGCTGAAAGTAACCCCGACATGAAACATTGGGTTTCTGCTAAGAGATTAAGCTACCGGTCGTTTGAGGGCACATTCACAGCCCGAGAAACAAAGAGAGAAAAACAGAAGTTCATCTATTGCACCTTTAAGTAGAGCAAATGTTGCAAACTGGGTTCTCAAGGGACCATTTTTCCTTTGAGTCATGTGATAACCTTCAACCACAGACACAAACTGGATGTTGTGTACAGCTCGGTGCAAAGGCAGGAGGGTGGGAGGGAAAAAGAAAATAAAAAGAAAGCTGGCCAAGCAAACATAAATAACACTCTTATGTACATTTCCATTTGTTCAACAAATGTAATCTTTGCAGAAGGAAATAAAGTTTCATTCAGTGACAGATGCATCTCCAAGTACATCCATAATGAAGTCCTCTCCTCACAAATACAGCAGCTAAGAAAGGGGGCGACCACAGAGACTCGTCTCTGCGCTCTAGAAGCTGGGAGCCGTCGACAGTCTGCCGCCTGTTCACAGTGATTAGACGGAGCCCCCCGACGTGACAGGAGCTCCGCCGCTGCTGCTACAAAGCAGACACACAGAGCTCTGCAGCTGGACCCCATGTGGTGAAAACATGGCTTCGTCCATCTCAAAGAGACCTCAGCAGTCACGTCAAAGCAGCCAAGCCTTCAGATAAAAGGAGGAACGGACGTCAAAGCAGTACTTTGACTCAGCGCACAGAAACAAAATCATATGCTAAAACGTTGGCTCCAGTCGTGTAGCGATGGGTTTCGAGACCTCCCACAAACAACAGACTTTGGTTACTTTCCAGGGCTCATACGTGAGCATGTCTGTCTAAGGGGGAATGGTTGTGTCATACTGGTTTGACAGTTTCCAAATCATTTCCCTGAAAACATCCTGAAAACGTTCATAGACACTAATTCGATTTTTTTTTTTTCAAACTTTCATAGAGCTTCCTAAAAAAACCAAGAGTATAAATATTCATTGATTTCCACCAGAAACCATCATCCCAGTATAAAACGTATGCGAGCTGGCTGCCACTATGCCAGCAGTTATGAAATGAAACATGTCACTTGCTTTTTCTGGACACCCATCAGAGTTTGACTGGCTGACTCGATGGCCTCAGCTGAGGAAATGAGTTTATGATATAGATTAAACTACTTAAAGGCATGAAATACCAAGCTATTAAAACAAGATTTTGACAGTCCATCTATTGAGAGTGGGCATTAAGATTTGGTAGAAATCCAGGCGCTGGAATCAGACTTTTCAGTTTGTGTTGTGCTTTGATGGTACCCATTCACAAATATGTGGTTTCAGCACCCCTGCTGCAGTGATCAGAGACGGTACAAGAAGGTGGCATCTCACACGGCTCTCCAGGCTTGATGCCAAAAGGGCTCAAACAGGTGATTGCTTGCATTGGTGGTGTCGTTTACACCTATGCTGCTCATACAGGAGGCAGAGCAGACGTGGGATCAAGGGTCTGACACCTAGCTTGTGACTAATATACTAACCTATGGAGAATATGTAGCTCGTCAGCAAGTGGTTATCATGGTTTAATTTTTTCCCCCCAAAATAAAAAGTGTACTGGGAGCATCTATGATCACCTAAGCAACAGGAGGTGGGACCACTGCAGTGATATTTCACCGCATCATTATACACGTTCAGTCAGCGACGCACACTCCTACTACAGGTTACGCCAGTGGTATTCAACCCGAGGCTGTGTCAAAAACATGCTAACATGTTAAAAGGGAGCTGTGTTCCTATTACGCATTAAAATAACTCAAAAATACAAGATGGAAGCATTAAAAACGTGTTGGTGTGCAGTCAGAGAGAAGTGAGCTGACCAAGCCGCTACAGTGGTCATCGCATTCACCTCTCACTGTGTCTCAAATGAAATACTTGTGTTAGTACACTGTGTACACCGTGTGTGAACTCTGACAGGGTAGAGTTGTCTGAAATCTCACACAAGTGTGAATTTATGGGAGATGTTTGTTAGATATCCGTCTAATCTATGAGTGCACGTCCATATTTGACACCGAAGGACCTTTCTTTCTATCGTGCACACTCTGGTGCAAAAGTCAGTGCTCATATTAAAAAGCCAAAATTTTAAATAATGAGATCAGTGCATGTGCCACTGACCTCACAGTCCTAGAAGCTCTCGTTTAGAAAGGTTTATCAGGTCTGTATGAATTCACAGAGTAGATAATGTAATACGATCACTTCAGGAACAGAAGTCAAAACCCAGGTGCTGGTTCAATTCCATGTTTGCAAGGTGCAGAAGAGATAACAGTACCTGAACTGTGAATCATGCAAAGAATTCAAAAACAAGTTGTGAAAAAAGAAGAACAACAAAAACGAATAGCAAAACGCACACAACACTCGTGGCTAACAAAAGCTTCCCTGCCTTTGTGCTATCGAGCCAAGGTGGCACCCAGTGAAGGTTAGAAACGTGCAGCTTGTCACACTCTTCTGTGTGACTGGTTTGAGCGTCACGCAGGTTAGCAATCAAAAGTGGAAGTGTAAGGACAGAAGTATGCCATATGAGACACAGTCATAAAGACTAAAGCTGGATTTTGAATAGCATTATGGGTAATGTGGTTTACAGGCTTTGACAAGGAGCAAATTAAAAAACATGTCTGGTTCTTCGGTTTTGACACTTTCAAAATAACGAACAGTAAAATAACTAATGGACTGTGGTGGACGCAGGAAGTGTAGGATGGGTTTGAGTCAACAGTAGAGGACTACAGAGGGACCCAGACGCATGCTTGCAGCAGCCCCGTGAACATGGCCCTGACATCTATA
Organism: Benitochromis conjunctus; assembly: GCA_015052645.1. NCBI lineage: Eukaryota > Metazoa > Chordata > Actinopteri > Cichliformes > Cichlidae > Benitochromis > Benitochromis conjunctus. The sequence continues at coordinate 27,269 of VOQK01030201.1, read as the reverse complement.
GGTGTGCCTGAAGCAACTCTAGAAGCTCGCCCTAAGAAAGAAATAAAAAAATAAAGCAGATCCTCTAAAAATGACACATTTACATCATTTTAAAAAAAAGACTAATTAAACATATACCGTACATTTTTTAAATCATGGCACCTGTCCCAAACAAACCCAGATTCTCAGTCAAGTTGCGGCTACATACTGGTCAACATTGCACAAATCACCGTGGATATTTGGCAGCTGCAGGCTCAAACACAGTTTTTGGCAAACATGCCTAATTTGATGTGAACATCAGGACCTGTGCGAGTGTCCTGGAGGAGGGGGGGTGACGTCTTTGTGGGGGATGCTCCTGAAATGTATTTACCGAGTCTCCTACACTAAAAGGAAGCATTTCATGATATTAATACTGTCACAGACTTTTAGGGTCCAGTTGGCTGAAAGAATGCGGGAAGCGATGAGGTAGCGTATGACTCATGTTTTCCTACTTACACTATCGCTAACAAAACCTCAGCAGAACCATTTGTTTAAAAGCTTGCCCCGGTATCCCGTGTCTCCACATCGCGTTGACCCGTGGCACTAAATATGACTCCAGCACACAGGCTCTGTGAGTGACGGGCCCCATGTACAGTTGGCATTTCAAACTCAATCTGCATCCACAGGCCTGCGAGCACTCACGCCTGGAGCACATCAGTTTATCCCTGGTTAGGTCAAATCGTGACCGCAGGTAGAAAAAGCTGTCTTTTGTTTTAAATCCTGACATCACAAGTGATAAATGCACAATAAGAAAGCAACATCGCTGCATGACTCTGCCATACTGGCGTACATTCAGAGATGCGTTAGTGTGCAAATATATTTTACATGTATGTTATGGCGAGGTTCACGGGATGGGAGCTGATGGGAGTTCGTTGGGCTCAGCAGAGTGCACCGGTTAAGTGCTGTCACAGGGGCTTCGCTGTTGTCTTAGCAAACCTTTTCACTGATCCGTGTTTGCAATCAAGTTTGGAAAGTGCTGCGAAGCAGCCCTAAAGACAGCGCACGGGTCAACTGTTAGCCGTTCGTGAGAACTTCTGGCGCTTCCTGTTCAGAGCAGCAGGCTGAAAGAGGCAAGCGGGCGTAGTGCTGGCTCGTGGAAGACGAGGTGCGGTCACTGGAGGACGCAGTACTTCTTGTAGTCTGACTCAAAGTCTTCGTCCATGCTACTGGTGTCGGCCATCTTCTTGCCATCGATCTTTGGCAGGAACTGGGAGTAGTTGACTCCCTGCTGCTCGTAGAAGAGAATGTAGGCTGAGTCGGTGTCGATCTCCTCAGAGTGCACTTCCTGTAAATGAAAAACAACAACAACAAAAAAGCAGTGTTTTGTTACAGTGCGGCAGCATTTGGGGTCTTTCCTAGTAACGTCTTACTAATCAGACAAGAGTGAGATAGCACTGTTGTCTGATTTGTGCCTAGTGTGTGCAGCGCTCACAGCAGACTGTGGTCCTCCAGCTGTGCAGAGGTGTAAGAGGAGTCCTCAGCATGTGTTAAGAGCCAATAAGTCACGATAACGCAATCACAAGCTTGTAAAAGGTGTGTGTGTGGGGACGGGTATATACATCTTCATGGGGACCAAAAATTGGAAGTTTACTATTCTCGTGGGGACCGACAGTCGTCATGGGGACCAAAACCCCGGTCCCCATGGGGTTGAAGGCATTTTTCACACTCAAAACGTGGTTTTAGTGTCAGGGTTACAATTAGGTTATGGTTAGGTTTAGGGTAAGGGTCAGGGTTAGCCATTCATTTTGATGGTTAGGATAAGGGGCTAGGAAAAGCATTATGTCAATGAGATGTCCCCACCAGGATATAAATACACACGTGTGTGTGTGAGTGCGAAACTGAAGCAGCGTGTTCCTTAACAAAAAGACTTTAAAAAGTTATACATACTCAATAACCCACATACACCACCACAGCTTTAACAGGACGACTGTTTAGAGGTCATAGTCTGAGAATATGTTCAATGAATTTGGCACATGGAGGTCGTACTGTATGTTTAGCAGCTATTACTAATTACTTACTAGTAACTTAGTGACTGAAGACAGTAATGGAGGTGTCCTGGTGCCTTACCTTACAGCTGCTGTCATTGTAACAGTACCATTTCCCGTTGGGGTTTTTGGCATATGTCACATAGTGGCCTCCTCCCAATATTCCTGAATGGCACTGAAGAGATTAAGCAGAACAACAGTCAGGACTTGTGTGACAAAACCAAGCCTGTTTCACTACCCGGCATGTCAAAGCGCCTGACTTACTGATATTGCATAGAGGTTGTATATGGCATCCAAACACATGTTGTCTCTGTGCTGCAGCAGAGAGCTGTCCGGGTCCATGCTGCTCTCTGTGCTGCAGTCTGAGCACAGCCCGTTGCTGTCTCCGTTCATAAGGATCACGTCACAGTGGCTGCTGGATGCCTCACTACCGGAGGACGATTCTGATATAACGGCCTCTCCTGAACCCTGAAGAACTGACGCTGCTCCTGCTGCTGAACCACCCTCTGGGTCTGCCTGTGGTGCATCGTCTCTCGATTCAGCCTCAGCATTAGCTGCTCCGTCCAGGTTCTCCTTGCTGTTGGAAAGGCGATGTCTGCTGCCCAGCTGGGGAAGGCGCAACCGACCTGGTCTGCGGCCTCCGCTCCCGGTCTTCGGGCTGCCAGACGGGCTACTGTTCCGGCTGAGAGAGGGCGCCGACTTCCTGCTCGAAGCTGGGGAAGCTGTTGGAGAACCAGCAGTGTTAAAGCTTCCCTCATTACTGCTTGAATTTTCATTCTTTAAAAAACAAAAAACAAAACTGTGATAAAATAAGATGTGTCTTCACTGGACATGCCGTACCTTTGGGGAGGTTGCCAAAGCCAGCAGGCGCAGAGATCGAGGACAGATTGTCTTCTCCGACCCTCAGCAGATCCTCACTCTCGCTGCGGGAGTGGAGGCAGCGATGCTCGAGATCCCTGGGAGCCAGAAAGGCGCTGGGGTCAAAACTCTCCCGTGGAAACTTGACGATCTTTTGGGATTTGATCCAGCGACCGTTCACAAACTGGAAGCGCTTCAAGTGGACAATCTACAGAAGTTAACACATGTCAGATACACTGCACTGTCTCTAAAACTATTTTAAGCATGAACATTAAATGCTACCAATAACCGTGCATTATTTCACATCAAATGCTCAGATGCACAAGTCTGCCCCTGACCAGTATGGGTGGCAGCCTCCAGAGGTCCAGCTTCTTGGTGGCCAGCCGGTGGGTCTTGCACTTGGAGCAGTAGTAGAGTTCGTCCTCTCCCAGCTCCTCTTCGCTGGTGAAAGCCTTCAGACAGCTGTCCAAGCTGATGGGCTCAGCCTGAGCTCGTCGAGACTGCTCCACACTGCAGTGCTCCTCCACAATCTGCAGGGAGAGGAGCACGATGCATGATGGAGGACAGCTGTTCTGTTTCTTTAACGGACCATGACAGCAGACACTCAGGGAGACGACTACCAGGCATCATTTTAGATAAAGCCAAGCGAAGTGCAAAGGAGGTCTTTTTAATGCATGTAACAAGTTGTTCTTTAGCCACATTTTACTGCTGAGTAAGCCGTTTTTCCTAGACTTCACATAAAGCAGTATATAAAACCACTGCACTTACCTCAGCACCTCGAAGGTCCCTGCATTCTGGACACTTTAATCTCACATTTACTGACTCACTGATGCCTCTGTGTGGCCAAGCTCTGAATTACACCATATTCTGGTTTGCACAGCAATCATAGCCTTCATCTCAAACACTACTGCTCTAATTTGAAGTGACTTTTTCTCTGCCTGAATTGGTGGTGTGTGGATCTTTTACCCTCTCCTGGGAGGTCTGGTAGCGGAGATGCAGGGCAGTTGGATCCCAGTCCACAGCTATGTAAGCATTTCCTACAGAAGCTCTGTCTTCTGTACAATCTATCGTACAGCCTCTGCAGAACCTGCAAACACACACACAGATGTGAGTTTTGCTTTGGTTATTTCTGCTTTTCTCTTCATGAAACAATGTTTGTTAGCCACATACAGTGCACGTTTCAACAAAGCAAATGTGTGGGTGCTCGTTAAGCTCCTTTTACGCATCAATTTCACAGAATTTCAGGACAATGAGGGTTATTTTTCCACAGCTGCACTTTCTCACTTTAAGCAGACAAAAATAACAATTCTCTGTATTTCCAGTATTGTTATTCAGCAGGAGATAGTGCACATGACATCTTAAATATTAGCTGGAGCATTTGCACCCTGGGGGCATCGCACAGGTGATACTAGGGAGCTGACGGACTGAAGAGCTGTTAGCTCTTGCGTACACCTCAGTCAGGTGAGTTCTTGAATAGTTCAGAGCTGCAGAGCATGTGTGAAAACGGCTTTAGTGATGAGTGTCGCTCTTACCTGTACCATGGACACCAGGCACACGAGTTTCCATCCTTACCCACGACCCTTAAAGTAAAGGGGTACTGATAGCCCATGCTGTCATCACTGCAAGTTAAAAGACGACAAAAATGTCAACTAACTTGTCAGAAAAGTTATTTTTTCCTTCCAAAATTAAATTACACTAAACAAGTGGCACGGATCAAGCTTTAGACAGCTGATACTGATCCGACCTGATCCTGATTGCATAAGAGAGAGGACATCACCCAGACAGATCTGCTGCCTCTGTTTAACAGAGGAGAACAACAGAAGCAGTCTGTTAGTGCACTGATGATCGCACTCGAGAGGATGAGAGGATAAATACTTCTTTAGATGAATGTTACTAACAAAATTAAAGTTAGTAACTAACTAAAGTAACTAACTAACTAACAAACTAAATCATGGGAGTGTTTCTCTAATAAAGACATTAGTAGTGTAAAGGAGGAAATTACCAGTCCTGGGCGTGGTTGCTGGCCTCCTGTGGGGGCAGGGGACTGGCCAGTCTGGACACCTGGATCCAGACTGCGTCGTACAGGTCCTTCTTACTGGTGTGGACAGTGCAGGGAACAATGAGCGGCATGCCGAACAGACTGGGCCGGTTCTTCTGAGATGACAGGAAGTATAACTCTGTGCGCATCTAAAGCAGGGGGGCACAAACATTTACATGTTACGTCTAACCTGACGATTCGATCGGCAAATGACCGTGTATTTGTTTTTCCTGCCGTATTACCATCTTCCTGTGCATAGCAATGATGTAGCCAATAAACGGGCTCTCGTGCACTGGTGTGATGTGTCCATTGGCAACTCCGTTGGCCAGAGGCGTCTCAGGGCTGCAGGGCCCACCATTAGGGATGAGGTCTAGCTTATTGCCCACGTGCCCATTAGCAGCTGTGTTGTTGGCTATAGGTGTGATATCTGATGGAGGAGGGGAGAACGTGCCATAAGGAGAAATGGGCAGATAGCTCTCTAGTGAGTGCAAAGACGTGTGTATGATGACACATTCACCTGTCAGTGTGGGTGAGCTCAGCGATGTTGGTGAACCTGGCACCGGGACCTCGAACGCACACAGGAAGCCGTTAACAGACAGACGGACCTTCTGGTTATCCTGAGGGAAGTTCTGAAAACCAAGAGTTACAATATAAGACTGTAACAATAAAGACGCCTACATGCCAACATTTCAGCAGTGCTACGAGTTTGTTACAGGACTGCGTGTGCCACGGACCTAAACCCTGGTAGGACATTAACTCTGATTGGTGTAGACTGTGCTAAATGGCGCCTGCAGCAGCGATTCCTCAGCTGGTTCTTTCCACGCAGCCACAAACCAGCTTCTGCCGTCTTCTTTGCTGACATCCAAACATTGACTGTTTTGTTTGACCTCCACGCGTTTGCTGTGGATTTGTTTTGGATTTTCTCACTTCATGATGCACTCCTATCGGTTGGTTTGTAGATGTGCTGTAGCAGCAGTCCCATCCTACGTTTGTGGCACCATGTTTGATCGTGTTTGACGTTTCAGCTGAAAAGACTGGAGCTTTCTCACTGCGCCACATATGACCGCTTAAAATATCACGATTCTTATTATGGACATGAAATACACCTTACAAAGGACACACAACCATGGTCGGAGCCAGTGGACTGATTGACAAATGCATGTTTTTAACACAAAGAGTCTCGTGTTGAATTGAGACACATGAGCCTCTGTGTTAAAAACACTCTCTGATAAGGTTAGAGTTAGTAACAGTCTATGTGTGACCTTCAATGGGGTCCAAGTCTGAATGCGTACAGTCACATGAGTGGATTGAACACAACATTACAACCCCCACCAAAGAATCAACCACAAAATCAGTCCCGACATTGTCCGACACGGACAGGCTCTTTATGTCTTTAGTCGTCCAGGAGGAGAGCGACCACCACCACCACCACAGCAGCAACATTTCCACACACCAGTGAGACAACGTGGCCAAAATGTGGCTCCAACCCACAATTATGCACGTACCGTGGCTTTCCTGGTCACTGCTGTGAGCATGTCTGAGCAAAACTGTGAGGAACATTAACATAACGTGATCATGTCTCACTGAGAAGACGATGAGGCCAGCAGTGTTACGCATCTTATATCTGAAATGAGCTTTGAAGGGTTAGGGTACGAGCAATATTTGCATGAACGACTCACACGCATTTGTAGTTTTTAAGTCTAACTCATAACCGAACTGAGTGAAGACAAACAAGCAGTGGCTGCAAAGACAAAAGTGTCAACGCAGTGTGAATACCTTGATATTAGAAGAATGGACCTCAGCCAGGAGGATCTGCTCGGGCTTCAAGCTGCACAGTTCACTCAGCTGTTTCTTCAGCCCGGTGTACTTCTCGTCCATATTCAACCTCAGGCCGTAGCGCACAGGCGTGGAGCCATCCAGTTTGATAACTACAAACACGTCGCAGCATAACATCATTCACAGTTTGTTCATAAAAAAAGACGTAGGGTTTAATTATCACACGGCACATTTTTACAGATTCACAAAAAAAAAAGAAAGAAAAAAAAGTAAAAAAGTGTCAGAGGATGAAAGGTCAAAATGTTTAAGCTCCCATAAGAAGGTCAGATTACTGGTGCTTGGCTTCAACCCTTAGACAGAGTGGGTTAAACACGCTCAGTTCTTACTTCCAGGCTGGAGAGAATAGGTCTGCATAAGAAACGAGTGATTGGTTTTGTTTCACATCAAGATGAAAGATCTTTGGAGAGTGTACAGTAACACTTTGAACTAAAACAATACACATTCAGGCCATTTTTGTGGGATTAGGGATTGGGTGACAGTTTGCATTAAGAAAATGGATCGATTTATGCATCTGGTCGATCCCTTTGAAGATCCTGAGTTAAAGATGGGTCAAAATTAAACATGAGTTATTTTGTTAGGTAGAGAAATTGCTACAGCCAACTGAGTACTGTTGCCAACCATCCCTTCATGCCATTTCCAGTGGGATACCAGCTTAAATCATCACAAACTGGGGGTTCCCAAACCTGATGATGAGTTCAATGCACTAAAATGACCTACAGAGAGACCAAATGTCAGTTCAGTGGAGCACCTTTGTGGATGTGGTGGAATGGGAGATTGTCGTCATGGATGTGAAGCCAACAAATCTGCAGCAACTGTGTTATGGCATCGTATCAATAAGGACCAAAATCTGAGAAACTGAGACTTTTGTTGTGAAGCAAAAAGGGAGTCCAGCCCAGTACTAGCAAGGTTGACCTAAAGAAATGGCTAGCAAGTCTGCATCCACCTGTAACAACCATTAACACTGATCAGTTTTACAAAAGCAAACATTAAGTTAATATGGATTCATCAGCTGCTCACCGGTGATCTCCAGATGCATGGAGCTGTCCATGGGCAGAGGCAGAGACAGGAAGTTGAAGGGATCAAAGCGAGCGCTGATGTGGCCACAGGTCTTACACTTCACCTGAGACTTGAGCTGTCCGTGGAACAGATCGACCACGATGGAGCGGTTCCTACGCAGGTGATTCTCCCATGCCTGAGAAAGCACAGACACACAAAAGAACCTGAGCCGTCTGAGATCCAACGCTGTTAATTCTGTAAATCCCAACATCAACACGCTGCCTTATCCTCTGATTCAGACGAACAAACAGATTCAAAGCCTGCGAATGAACATCGACATCACTCTAGAGAGGGGAGGGCTCATGTTTCAGCTGATACCACAAAGCCTGAGGATAAAAATCAAAGCTAGCCCATTACCATTTCTTAGGCTTGACCCAATTTTATCATCTATGTTGCAACAGAGTTAGTTATAGTTATTGTACCGTTATAAGAACAATAAGAGTTAATGCCACTTTAACGCCACAGAACAGTACTTACCCTTTGAAAACATCCTTTCTTTTTCTTGGCTGTGGTTACAAATAACTAAACAACAACAGTTAAAATGTGATTTGTGGCACTGCAGATACTGACCGCTGACCTTTTTTGTCACGTTTCAGAAAAATAAACAGATAGTAATAAAAACAAAGACAGTAAATACAAAGTGAAGCGAGTAGAAGTGAGAACAATCAGTTTATTAGCACAAACTGATTGTTTAAGGTCATGTCGTACCTTTCTTACTGTTTTTCAGATGGACTTACTGCTGTGATTTTGCATCATTGTCCTGCTGTATTAACAAGCTTCAGGCACAAAGTGAAGGCCAAACATTCCCCTTCAGGATTTTCCAGTGCAGCGATTACAGAAAAGCAGCCCCTGCCCGTCACACTGCCTCCACCGTGTTTGACCGTTGGTATGATGATGTGTTTTATAAAATGCTGTGTTCGTTTTACACCAGATGTAACTGAACCAGAACCTTCCACAAAGGTCAACGTTTGTCTCGTCAGTCCACAGAATATTTTCCCCAAAGGGACCATCACTATGGTTTCTTTGTTTTTAGATGTGTTCTCTATCTAATTAAAGGCTAAAATGCCAGAAGGGATATTTTTAAACATGGATGCCATTTTTGCCCAATCGCTTTCTTACTGTTAATTCATGAACTGTGATGTCAGCTCACACAACTGAGGCCTGCAGTTCTTTAGATGTTGTTCTGGGTGTGTTGGTGACCTCCTGGGTGAGTCGTAGCCTGGCCGATCACCACCGTTTTCCCATTTGTGGATTATGACTCTCACTGTCATTTACCGACGTCCCAAAGCCTCACAACTTACTTTGTATTCCGTTCCACAATAAAAGGTGCTGGTGACTTTGTTCTGGAGTTTCAGATAGTTTTTAGATTGTTGCTTTTTAACAAAGTGAAGTAGGCTGGAAGATCTTACAGAGTATCTATGTAAGTGATAACAGGGCCAGTTAGGTTTGCGCAGCTTTTTCCCTTAATAGATGCAGCCAACATTTACAGACTACACTTTGTATTTACTTCACTTGTCTTTGTCTAATATAATACAAATTATTTGGTGATCTAAATGATGCAAAAACAGAAATGAGCGAGGGGGAAGACACATATGGTCAAAGACGTGGTCGTAACAACGTGTTTGGCTACAATAACTTAACATACAACAATAGTGTAACCAGTGTTTCAGCACAGCAGAAAATCACTGTTAAATATGCATGTGAGAGAGAGCAGCAGTGGCCCACTGAGCCAATCTAATTAAAGATGGCGAGCTACATGAGAAAAAATAAGCTGAGATCAGCTTTTTCACTATGATACTGACGAAAACATAAACCCTGATGAATATCACGTACGTTGTGGGTTTCAAGAATGCTCCTATGTTTTGCAATCTCTGGGAAGATTTGTGGAAAAAACATTATGTTTCTCCTGTAACTGAAATCTCAGGGTGCCACGAAACAATCCTGATGCAACATCTGGCCACTTCCAAACATTAGCCAAGATCCCCTGCAGTGAGGGTGCGAGCCTCGGGTTGTCCTGGAGCATTATATCCCAGGGACACATAAAGACTAATGTTCACTTCACTATTTCATCAGTAATTATTTGATATGGCAGGGCTATTAACCAAATTCTAATTTCATTCAGTACTGTAACAATGATGAATACGATCACTCGTTAGCATTCGTTTTGCTGTGACGCTCTTTTACTTTTACACAGCCTGCTTTCCTAACAGGAGTGCACTTTCATCCTTTAAACTCAGTTGCTCGAGCACAGATCCTGGAAGTCTCAACACAACCTATCCAGAGAAAGGCTATAGCTTACCTGGCTGTGCAGGTGACTCATACTGTAGGCCAAAGGCTACTGCAGAGGCGTGGCTTTAAATCCGGCCCAGATCATTACTGATCAACCTTTTGTACTATCCTGTCTAATTAAAGGCTAAACTGCCAGAAGGCAATTCTCTCTCTCTCTCTCTCTCTACATTTATTTATCTATCACTTGTATTAAAGCTCAAGCACTCCCCCATTATTGTTTTATTACATGTTTTTTATTATCTTATTAACCAAAATAACTTATTCTTGCTCTAATTAATGAGCAGTGTGAACTCTGACCTCAGAGGCCACCTCCCAGTCTGGCCGACCATCGCTGTCCTTCAGCTCCACATAGGGCTTCTCGTGGACTCTGTTCAGGTCTTCATGAAGGCCGTCCAGGAGGAAGGCCAGCAGCTCCTGAGAGTCCTGCTGCTGGAAGCCATTGAAACGGGGGGCATACTTTGCTATTGTCCACTAGAGAGAAAGCAGTGAAATCAGAAACTCTGATTAGAACATAAACACGACAAAACATAGCTGAGCCAAAAAAAGAAATCGGTTTGACAGACCCACACTGTAATATCATTTTACTATTAGGTACTCTATGGCCTCCTGTGGATGTGCAGCCGCCTGCACGAGTTGTTGAGAAATCGCACTCCTTTTTTTGTTTTTTATGACTAATAAACTGGAAATGCTGCAACTTCTCACCCTGAGTTTAAGCGGAGCTACATTCTTCTGTGTCCCACTCCACAGCTCCATCACCAGGTCGCCGTAACACTTGGCCATGTGACCTCGCATCCCAATAGGATTGGTTCTATTGATACCCCCAAAAAAAGTTAGTCAAAATGAAACGATGGTGACATGATTGTCAGCATATTGGATGTAAACGGCACCTGTTGAGCTCGTAGAGGTGTCTCCCTGAGAGGAAGTAGTCGGTGAGAGGCTTGGTGTTGCTCACACACTGGATGCTAGAGTTCATGAAGCAGGTGTTGCCAAGGTTACTGAGGCCAGTCGCCCCTTTCTCCGTGGGAACTGTGTAGGGATACAAAGACATGTTGGTCAGATGTTAAAACTGAAGAAGGGGAAAAAAGAAAAATGAGTCATTACATACAAGCACTTATGAGATCAATATGTTTTTCAGCTTTACAACTTTATACTGGAGAATAAAGCACACGAGTGATGGAGATGAGGCAAAGTGTCTCTGAAATCCAGACAGGAGTCCTCAAGAAAAAACCCCAAACAAACCAAAGACCTTTGAAATCTAATCCAAGTATTTCTGAGTTACTTCAAAACAAACTTTACAGAAAATGTAAAAACGGATAGATGCAAAAACATCCTGTTGTTCTCTTCAGACATTCTTCTGTATAATTACATTAATTTTGCGATATAACCGGCGCTGGTTATAGTTGCTTTCTTATAATGTGATTTTGGAGTTCTGATTTTTATTGGTGTCAAAATTCAATAACAGAAAAAAAATAAAAAAAATAAAAAAAAATTTTTTTCAACAAGCCTGACTTGCTAATGAACACAAACTTCATAATCAGGTATATTAAAGGTTCAATCCATACCTGAACAATCAGCAAACATTACAGCTTTCACCAAAGCACCGTGTTCTAACCGGGTATCACCAGCTCGCTGTAGATATCATGGCGTGACCTCGCTGAGACACGGTATTTTGGATGTTTGTGTTGCGATTGGTTTCTTGGTTTCACTCCTGTTAGCCTGCACTGATGTAACCCTTTACAAGCCAAACCTCTGTGAGCACTCGTCTGTGCTCAGTCGACGCTGCGTCTCCCCGTTACCGTCACTGTGACGCCAGAGTGCACTGAGATTTCTGCCGTTTCACTACTGTGAATCAACATCGATGACTGCAAGATTTCCCTTTACATGTCATACCTGTCTGCAATAGTTAACGTCCTATCAGAGCACGTTGCACAGTGCGCTCTTTAAACTTACCTTTGTGTCTGTCCATCTTACTACTGTTGGCAATGAAAGACATTTCCTCAGGCCAGCTCATGTCTTTGTTCCTGACTGTGGAGAAACAAAGACATGTTGGTTCCACTCTCCTGTGCCGTGATACACAATGATCTGTCATCAGCACTGAGGCCAGACAGGGGTCTGCCAATTCTGGAGAGAAACAGTACCCTCAATAACTAG
>VOQK01030201.1:0-11978 GCA_015052645.1 Benitochromis conjunctus | reverse complement strand
ACGGAGAGGAGAGGGGGGGGATGCAGGGTTGCTCAATGAAGCACTGTTCGACGGCTTGCTCTGGTCTTGCTGCAGGCTTACGTTACCTCTTGTGGGGGGTAAATACGGTGGGAACATTCGCAGGCTGGTCATACCCATATTGACCCAGATGTTGGACTGGGGGGAGCGCGTGGCCGGCTGCTGGCGAAGGAAGAGGAGGTAGCGGGGGAACAGTTCCAGCTCTGGCTGGCCTGTCTTGCTTTCCAAGATTACCTGCAGGGACGGGAAAGGAATTTCAAAGCACCATAAAACATCCTTATCTAATATTCAACATAAAAACATAATGTGAGCTTCGGAGATATGCAGTACATCTGAATGATGATATTGCATTTTTTTGAGAATAAACTTGTAACATCCTGGTGACTAATTTAAGTATCACTGGCTCTAACCCCCAGATGATAGCTCAGGTTACAGAATATGAAAACAGACCGTGTTTAGAAGGAACCTGTGAGCTTCTTGTCTGAACCCTGCTGCTGTTCTTTCTTCTACAGCCAATTCTCAACATAACATCAAAGTATCCCATAATAAACACCAATCTGAAATCATCTGACTTCTACACAGCTAAAGTGGAGTATAAGAAATGTAATACTGGTAAAGTAGGATATTTACTGAGAGAACATGTGCTTACTATCTGCATGGTACTGGAGTTGAACTGATGACCTTATGAAGAAATCTGTGACCCTTACAGAGTAAAGCACCCTGGAGCTATTAGATAAAACTGAATTTTGACAGTAGTTTGGTAACTCGTGGAAACGACAGAGGGTGTTGTACTACAAAAACAAATCTGACAGTGACATCAGTGCCAATGACGATCACAATGGTGGCTCGTAACTTTCCCTGTTAACCTGGCTTTCAATCTAATGCTCTGCGTATGCTTGGATTGGAAAACACACATTTGCTGTATTTAATTTAATTTGTATAGAAAACCAGGTACTTTTTTACTTCCAGTACACTTATCAATTTTACCTACACTCATTGTTTTTGGCTGGCATGGATAAACTGCTCCAGCCCAGCAGCTGACTGATTATTCCCAGGTACTGCATCACAGTAAAGTTGGAGTTTATTAGCTTGTGACTATTTACTCACCGGTCGCGGCAGGCTGAGGTTGGCACCGTACCAGTGGTAGAGCGCCCGCCACACAGGCTCTGGCACCGTTTCAAAGTCTCTACGAGGCAGCAGCTGCAAGGAGCGTTTTAGCCTGCCACCCTCCATAGTTAACGTGGGCGCCTGCACAGGCACAGGGCACACATCAGCATTCAAATAAGGGCACAAAGACACTGTGCTGTCTCTCTGAACTACACATAATAAAAAGAGACAGCACCCTGATGCTACACACAAGAAGAAATGCTGCTATCGTTACAGAAAGATAAGACAAAAGGAAAGAGATGTCCCTCTGGTCCCTCAGAGCCTTTGCCAGCAGAGGAGAGCGACTCCTAAACCAATCGAAAAAGAATCTGGTGGATACGCTTCTGGTTTGTTTACTCGTGCTAGAGATTGCAGATGCCCTTAATGTCAAACGGCAGGACCACATCTGTCTCTTACATGCACAGCTTTGTAAAACATGTGTGAGCATCACCCAGAATGCAAATCAGGAGGGAGCGCGATGATCCTGGAGTGAGCGGCTTCTCTGTGCTCGTGTGTCAAACATACGCTCCAGCTGAGCTGTGAACGTGATACAGGACGCGCGCTTTATAAATACTAGACAATACGCAGCCTGAAAAGGTGTAAGTTGTAACACCGCCTTATTCAAGTCATACTGTATTTAGTCCTTGCCTTCATGGGGTCAGTGGTGACCAGAGGCTGGTTGTCGATGGCTCCAGGTCTTTGTGCTGCCAGCTGGGAGGGGAGGTGGCCGTTGGCTCCAGAAAAACACTGATTGTTGTTGTCTGAGACATTGTGCTGACGTGCAAAACAGCTCTCTGTGGCTGAGGGAGCTACCTGGGGGCTCAGCGCTACTGAGATAGAGACGGACAAGAGGAGGAAAGGGAGCAGAACAAATACATAGTAAAAAGAAAAATAACACCTAAGAGTGACAATCAGATTTTCATTTTGATCTGCAATCCACTTCTATAAAGAGATGTGCAGACTGACCAGTTTCTGTAGCCTCTGAGGCACTGGACACGGCATCAGGTGACCTCTCCTCGGCGGGGCTGACGTGGCCGGACGTTGCCAGTCCTCCCAGTCTTTCGGGGAGGGCAGGCTCTACGGTGGCTGTGGCCATTGGAGTTCTGAGTGAGCTCAGGATGGATGGCTGTTCCACCACGATGCCCTTATGCTCCTGAGGGAAAGATGACCCAGTAGGCAAGGTTGTTCACAGTGGTAACCAGTATAATGTTTTATCTTACTGGCTGATGCTCACTGCTTCTGTCACAGTGATTGAAACTGCTCTTTTGGCCAAAGGAACCAAACTCCCGTTAATATAGTACTTACATATTTAACGTAGTCTTTCCACTGCTGCCACCACAGCATAGAGATGAGGAACCAGTTCTGGCCTTGCTGCAGCCCATGTCTGCTCTCCCTCTCTAACCAACCCCTACACACACACACACACGCACACAGACACACACACACACACGCACACAGACACACACAGACACGCGCACACACACGCGCAATGGAAAAATCACAAATCAAATGAGAAACATGTAACGGCCCTTTTAACCCAAACAATGACTTGACAGGTAGAGAGGACAGGTACGTACCTGATGATTTGCCCCTCCTCCTCAGGAGTAGCAGGCCTGAGTCCCAGGACAATGTGGCAGACCTGAACCGAGATAAAGATATAAAATACACAAGGATAACAAATAAATACTCAACTTCAACGTGAACACAGTGTGAGTTTTAAAACGGTAGCATCTGTGTGCTGACCTGAAAAAGCAGGTTCAGGAACTCGTTGGCCAAAGCGCTCTTCACACTCCAGATCTGGTAGTCCTCGAGGGTCAGGTGACCCAGCTGGTGAGGGGTGAAATAGAACCAAGGCAAACATGATCAGGCACGCAGTTCTGAAAATAAACACTGCTTTGACACCTTCGAATAGCTTTGTGGTAAGATAAGGTGGCTGACGACTGCAGGGTTGCTGTCAGCGTGCTGAGCAGCCACCAATCACACGGCTGCTACACTGTGTGAAAAGTGTTTACTTTTTCTAAATGAAAGGAACGATTTCTTTAAAGTAGCTTGAAAAATCTTACAACAATTAATTTTGAATACTAATGAGCATTTATTTCAAGCACTTCTTTGGAGGTTTTGCACAGCACAGTATACCAACGATGTCTTACCTTAGTTGTGTCGTGCATCTTTAGGATGTCTTCTACTATGTCTGACACACTACTCTGCAGCTCCTGCAACAGCAACACAATATATCAGCATACCACAAAGTAAGCACCTCATCTTAACCTCCTCCCAGATCTGGACCAGGGCATCGCTGAGCTCCTGGACAGTATGACGTGCAACCTGGCGGCACTGGATGGTCCAAAGCATAATGCCCTCGAGCACGGGAGCCTCATCCTTTGGTAACTTACTGCATGTTTGCACCACATGAGGCCGGGCATCGTCGTGCACCAGTATGAACCATTACATCAGAGTAGGATCTGACAGTGGGTCAATGGATTTCATTCTGATACCTGATGGCAGCCAGTGTGCTGTTGTCTAGCCTGCAGAGGTCTCTATGTCCCTCCACGACTTATCCAGACCCTTTTACATCTGTCACATGTGCTCAGGGTGAACCTGCCCTCATCTGTGAAGAACAGAGGGTGCCAGTGGTGAACAGAGGTGGCCCACTAGAGGACCCTGGGCTTTCAGGCCACCCTCATGAAGTCTGCTTCTGACGGTTTGGCCAGAGTCTGTCTCCTTAAATCTCCTTCATGTTCTTCAGACTGTGCTGAAGCAAACAGCAACCTTCTGGTAATGGCAAATATTGATGTGCCATCCTGGAGGAGTTGAACTAACTGTGCAACCTCTGCAGGGTCCAGGTATCGCCTAATGCTGCCAGTAGAGACAATGAGCCTAGCCAAATGCAAAGTGTCAGGGCTTCCACCTGTAAAACCAATCCTGATACCTCAAAGGTTCACAGACAGAGAACAAATTTACAATCTATTATTGTGAATGTTTCTCAGAATATCTGATCTGAGATCTGATCTGTTTAAGAGATGTTAAACAGAAAATATTGAATTTTGTTATCAGAAAAAGAATAGCCACTCTCACTCAACAGCTTGCTGCACAAAACCCTGATTGCTATAATTACGATGGCTGCGCCCTATCACTGTTAAAAAAACAGACTGCCCAGTGCATATTTCTGTGTATGAGTCTGGTTCCAGTAGGCATAAATATAAAAGTTCAATGTTTAGTTCAGCCTTGATCACTCTGGAGGGTTGTGTGCGTGTGTGTGAGAGTGTGTGTGTTTACTTACAGGGAGTAAGTCTGTCCGATTGTCCTTCCACACCTCCAGCAAGGCCACCACCATTTCATGAAGCTCATCTCGAGACAGAACCCCATCACGG
Organism: Benitochromis conjunctus; assembly: GCA_015052645.1. NCBI lineage: Eukaryota > Metazoa > Chordata > Actinopteri > Cichliformes > Cichlidae > Benitochromis > Benitochromis conjunctus. The sequence continues at coordinate 7,443 of VOQK01030201.1, read as the reverse complement.
TCCACATCAAACACTTTAAAGCAAACTGGAAGTGAAAAAGACACAAAAGACGTTTATGATGTTCACGAAGCTCCACAATGATGCATCATGCTGTTTAGTGCACGAGCAGGAAATCCAACACGCTGCCACTTCTGCCAGTGCAAATGTAATTTCAAGCACCAGTGAAAGTCCTGATGAGAACAGTCACTGACTGTACCGACCAATCAGGACTTTCTTTAAGGGAAAAAAAAGGAGATTGGAGACCTCCAGATATGAGCTTCCAATGAGAGATGGTATGGGCTTGTTGTGGACAGCGGTTGGACTTATGTGAAGTGTCTGCATGGATTTGGATCCACAGTAAGCCTTACATTTCTGTCTTTCAGCAACAGGCCCCCTGCAGCATGCGGAGAGCCCACAAGAGATCTCTTTAAAGTCAATGTGATTGTCTCGATTTTCATCAAAGGCGTGAAACAAGCCTGAAAGACAAGATCAACAACACATCACGTTAGGCACGCTTAAAGAAGATCGTATTCTCTGGTGAGGTCGTGAATTCAAAGCCCGGGCAAAGGAGAGCAAGCCATTTTTTTTTTCATTATTATTGCAAAGCTACACAGATATGAAAGCGACTTGAATCGATATGTTCTCACCTTCACTCAGTGACGCATGAATAGGAGGAGAGACGAGTGGAATGAAAGTTTCCAAGTCAAAGCGGCCTGTTCTGGACTGAGCTTTCAACAACCAGTAGCGCTTCTCCAAGTCTATAATGTCAGACTCCTCCACTGCAGGAGAAGCACACAGGCAGTCACATATTTGTCACTTAACGATTGTACTGCAGGAAAATATTGCATAGTGACATTTGTGCAGTTTCTCCACAATTTACAAGAATTAGTGACAGCAAATCGGAAAGTTTTGATCAGACAGTTCATTTTAAAACAGGTTTAAAGGCGGTTTGGGCTTTCTAAAGAACGCTTGATGTTTCACACTGTCAACACATACAGCCCAGAGACTGGCAAAAGGACGAAGACAGCACGTATACATGAAGTGAAAAAGGGACAAATGAAGAAAACGAAAACTCTATTTCCACTTGAGACCGGCTCCACAGTCTCCAGGACGTCTACATGACCAGCCGGGATCTATCCACCTCTTCTGTGGTGCTGGTGTTTTCTGCATCGCTTTAAATGGAAGCACCGGACAGATAACGTGGCCGGCTGTGTGGTACACAACTCATTAACAGGTGTGTTAGTCAGTACACTGCTGTTCACACTTTATCATTTCAGCATGCCAAACAAGCTAGCTGGTATCAGCTGATAACTTATCACTCCACCTCCCTTTGCTCAAGGTCACTTCAAAATGTCATGTTTGAGACTCACGGAGTGCTCTGTATTTGTTTTCAACAGTATTTCAAACAATATTATATACTGGTTATAGTAACAAAATGAGGAACAGCTACTGCGCGGGCTACATGGTTACTGTCTGACTAACCCATAAAGCCACAACTAATACTAGAAGACTAGAAAACGATGTTGGACATTTTGTGTCATTTAAAAAGGAACAACACAAAGAAAAGGTTTAATCACAAATACCGCAGGTCTGAATTGGACCTGTAAATTTCCGATCTAGCACCCTAGATTTGCACCTTATGATGTGTCAACTAAGAGCTTTTAAACTTCAACCGTTTTTCTTGCACCTTCATTACTGATGCACATTTTTCTCACATCAAGCACTTCTAACTGAATTTTTAAACATGTAGCTACTGGGTTTCTGTTTTTTTAGATTGGAGAGCAGTGCAATTGAACTGTATTACTGCACAAAACACACAAGTGGAGAAAAATGACACAGTGTAATGAATAATAAATACGGTGCTTCAGGGCAAAGAGGAAAGGAAACATGGGAGCACGTGGTCCTGTATTCATAAGTGACACCGCTGACAGGTGAGGGAAGAACTTCTATGGCAATGTGGGAGCATGGAGGAGCAACCTGACATGAGCACACGTACTTTATCATACATCAGCAGAAGAAAGGATCTCCTTGGGAGAACCAGGCTGTCTCCACTGCCTCAGCAAAGCTCGGTCATTATTCTCCACTGAGAAAGCACAGCACGTTCGGCCGGATGTTACCGTCTACTTTCATATCTAAAAGGATGAAGGTCGCTCTGTGTCCTTTTTGATTTCTGCTGGAAAATCCTACTTCTTTGGTTTAATAGGTTTAAATAAGTAATACAGAATGAAAGCATTGCAACTGCTGCAGACAAAGCAGTGACAAAAATGTGTGCGAGAAGAAACACACTGAGCACCAGTTTAGTATGTATGTGCTGCATGGCTGTGTGCTTTAAGCGCTGTGGTCAGTGAGACTGAGAAAGTGCCAATCACTGGTAATATTTAGCCTATTTCATGGCAAGTTAACATTGCTACCTGAGCAATTAAAGTTGGTGACCACCTGAGGAGCAGAATAAAAGGACAGCGGTAACCCCCCCACACACACACCCAGGGTTGGGTTATGTAATCACCAATAGGAGAATGACATCTGATTCTGGTTTGATACGGATCAGACCGATATAGAACATGAAGCTCCGCCTGGGGTAACGAACCAGCCTCCTCCTTCCAACTTTCTAATCTGCAGCTTAAGCTAACTGGATTCAGCAGCTAGCCAGCTAGCCCCCGGCACGTAGCCAAAACAATAATAGTTGTCAAACGCAGACGTATGGATCAAATGGCCAGCACTTCCTGGTCCTGTGGATTCTCTGTCAGGTTATTAAAACAACCTTGGCTGAAAGCTTGTTTTCAGCAGCTACAGGTAACAGGCTGCAGTCAGATGGGATGCAGATAGCTGTGGCTAGATTCAGATGAAGCCCGGACTGCTCTCTGACTGAGAGAAGGTTTTTATAACTCCCTGTGGTAAAGACACGGACATCACCGCAGCTCGACAACCTTTCTTACTGACACTAGCACTTCCTGGTCCAGACATTTAACTTAAAGTGAAAGGAAATGCTGAATACAAAGTGAAGGACTTGCACCAGGAAACTATATGGAGATGGCCTGGAGGAAATAATAGAAGCCAGAAATATTACTGAAGGTTCTGATTCAGTCAAGAGGCAAAATAAATGCTTGTGTTCATGACGGTCTGACTGCTAATGTAGAAAACTGAGCAGGCTCACTTTGGATCCACTCCTGCACATCTCCCATCCATGTTAGGGTCACTGCTACAAACACTGGTGCAGACTCGAAGATACACAAGTCTTTATAATGATGGAAATGATACAACTTCAGTTTAGCAGTCTTCTCTTCTGAGTACGTGCATTAACTTTTAAAGAGCCCAAGGACTTAAAAAAAAGAGCACAACATCAGGTCGCTCGGACTATTCAGATGCTGGTACGCACAAATCTACCAATGAAAAACTAATTCTGATACTTTTAATATCTGATCTGATGAAGGGCCGTTTGAAAAGCAGTTACAATTCAAGGTGTGTACAGCGTGTGCCCTGCAGGTCTGATACCCACCCAGAGGTGCTACTCTCTCCGAGTGGCAGCAGAGATACCATACCATTATCCAGGGAACATCCTTACACAGGTGTTGCCACAGCCAGCACGTAGCACAGCAAAACTCCCCGCATCAGCTGCTCACATGTCATCCTGCCTACAAGGTTATTTCCAAGGATTTCTACTCAAATAACTCCAAGATAGTATGACAAGCTAGTAAGTTAGCAGAGGATTCACTGTGTTAAGCTCCGCCATGAGTCACGCTTTATGTTCTCACTCTGGAAAGAGTCATGAAGCAGGGCCAGTGTCAGTCACTCTCTCTCTTCAGCTCACACACACAAATACAGATAAAGAGACGCAAAAGGTAAGAGGATAAGCTGGAAGCAGCCAGATTAAAGGCAACCGCCAGCTTCTCTGGTCAACACAGGCTCTTTGCAGCCCTCTGAACTTAACAGGCTAAATTTGCTTCTCGGTCTTGTGAAAACACTAACCTACTGATGTCAGCTAACAACAGATCATCCTTTCGTTCGACGTGCCAGAAATCACTGATGCTCATATGATCATTCCATCGTTACTCTTACTGTAACTGTGAAATGCAAATGTGGAAAGCTGAGCTAAAAGCCACAAACCAACGTGGCACACCCACAGACACATGTATGTCTCTCACTGCGTTTATGGAACAATGCTGAGGTCAGCGAATCCTGTGGTATGAAAAGTCAAGGCGGCTAAACTGTCTGGAAAAAAATTGTTTTAGAATAAAGTTTACCAAAAATCAAAAATCACATTCGAATAAGTGTATCGTTACGTCACCAACTACTTCTTTTAAAAGACTTTTTGCAAGCATGGACACAATATCACCTGCTTATGTAGAGTTTAGTCAGCACATATGCAAGAAGTCCTCAACACAATGAAGGTGACAAAATGTCTGGGTTTTTTTTCTTTTTTGTCTTAAAGTCTTTGTAGGACACTTTGTTGAACAGTAAAACATGCTGTTTCTGAGTGACGTAATGACACTAATACTATGACCCAATGACATGAAACAAGAATCCGGGTCAAGCCCGTCAGTCTGTTCGTCACAGCAGTAAATGCCACCGCGTTTAAAAACAGCAAGTTTCACCTGTGACGCTAACTTTATCGGAGCTTTAACAGATGTTAGGAGATATTTGTGGTGTTTCCTGAGACGTTTGCGCTCCAAGACAGAGGAAGGAGGCGCAGGAAGAGGAAGATGGGAAATGTACGTTTCGCTCACTAAGATACGGCAGAATATAGCACACACTTAATCTGATGTAATCTATTACATCCCTCAAATATTTCACTTTTAGTCTCTGCTTTTTTATTTAACCAGGAGGATCCCACTGAGATTAAAAACCTCTTTTTCAACAGAGACCTGGCCAGAATAGGCAGCAGCAAGGATCTCACAGTTACAAATATCACACAATTAAACACAGGCTACAACAGCAACGCACACAGACAAAAAACAAAAATAAAATTCAATTAAAATGACAAGCAATCGAATTGAAACAGTTGCATGTTATGAATTGGCCTCAAGGATTCTTAGTTTTAATTTAAAAGTGCTTAATGAAATCAATTGAGTCATTTTCCAGTCGTTCTGCAGCTCGTTCCCAGCAGCGGTGCTAAATGGACAGAAGCTATTTTGCCAAGTTCAGTTCGTGCAAATGGAGCAGAAAGCAGCAAGTGACCGAAGAGCATAACGAGCAGCACGTTTGGCTGCTTAGAATCCAGGAGCAGATATTTAAACATAATCAAACGTTCAGCGTGGTCTTCACCACAGAAGCAAGTCCGCCAGAGCTCATCTTTCTATTTTTACCTGCTGCAGGGACATTATGCTCCAATGATGATTTTACTTATCACCTTTGGGAAAAACACCACCTAGGCTAGGTGTAAAATGAACCCCAGTAAACATGCAACATTAGAAGCGCACTGGTTGGGTGATGCCTTACGGTGTGTGACGCCTGCTAGGGTCTGGTAGAAAGTAGGCGTGTCGCTGTCATCTGTTAGCGTGACACACACTCCTCCGGACAGCAGCCACCTGGACAAAGTGAAGGCTTCCTTGTCCTGCAGGAGCCAGTTCCTGAAGCGATCGTAGTTGACCTTGTCTCCCTGTACAGACACAAAGGCAAAATGAACCTGCTGTCACCAAAACACCCGATCGCCAGCTGTGTGGAACCCCGAGTGTGCCGAGTCCACCCGTATCCTCCGTGTGCCTATTCAATGACCAGAAGGTTTGCTCCATAGCTACGGATTCATTAGCTCTCGTTATTTGTCAGTCAAAGTGTTTCTAGGGTAGGCTTTTAAATTCACATTTAAACTAACAAATTACGCAAAGTCTGCAGACGTTTCGAGAAGCACCGACTTCTGCTTCTCTAACGTCAGCGCCAGTCTTTTTTCACCAACATAAGCTCACTGACATTTTAAAGAAGACAGCTCATCAAAATGAGTGACAAGTGCTGGGGCAAGACTGCAGAAAGTACCCAAGGACGAGGGCAAATAAATAGATAAAGGTAATCTACTGTGCTTCACCTCAAGGTGAAAGCTATATTCAGTTGACAGATGTCACTTTCATGCTGCAAAACATCACACAGAGAATGGACGGACATGCACGAGGCTCTAACATTAGAAACCTGATGAACCGTAACCTGGCTGAAAGAACCGCCTGCCTCGTCCACACCTGGACTACCAGTGGTGGAGGCACTGCTTAATGATGCTTAAACATGTCATCTGTCACAGGGGCTTAATGTAAATGTTGCTATGCCTACATCTGAACTGTGTTTCAGTCAGCTAGATGACTTCATGTTGCTGGCCTTGGTGGGTGGCACCAGAAACACACGCTGGTTAAACCACAGACATTAAAGGAAAGAAACACGGCACTGAAAGAATTGTGTCAGAAAATGTTTGAAATCAGATTTTAGTCATGATTCAAATAACACATCAAAGTAGAGCGCACTGTGGCTGCCGAGCTGCAAGACTTCCCTCTTAGAAGGACTTTAGTTTAAAAAAAAAAAAGATTCTGATATTTTAGTAATAAATAACGTTAGCTAAATTTGCCGTCCCACAGTAAACTGTGTAACCACAGGGGTGTAGATTAGATTAGAGATTAGATCAAACTTTATTAATCCCTCGGGTGGGTTCCTCCGGGAAATTCAGTTTCCAGTAGCACAGCACCGTCACAGTTATGTTACAGAGTTGGAATACCAAATAAAGGGAAATGAGAGCGTATGAATATAAGCATAAATGTAGCATATGTACACATATATAAATACAGAATATATAATAGGGACAAATAAGATAAATGGGAATATCAGTGGAATATACTCATTGATGAGATGTATTGTGAGTCTATTGCACAGTGATTGTTACACAGTCGAATATAAAAATATTGCACAGTGACAAACACTACAGCTTAGTTGTTCCCCCCTCCCTTGTCCTCCTGTTTCCCCTCCCTCTCCCCTCCAGCGAGGAGTTGAACAGTTTGATGGCGTGTGGGACAAAGGAGTGTTTAAGTCTGTTGGTCCTAGACTTTGGGAGAAGCAGCCTGTGGCTGAGCAGACTCCTCTGGTTGTTTATGGCCGTATGCAGAGGATGCCCAGCATTGTCCATAATGTCCAGCAGTTTCTTTAGTGTCCTTTTCTCTGCCACTGTCACCAGAGTGTCCAGCTTCATGTCAACCACAGAGCCAGCCTTCCTGATTAGTTTTTCCAGCCTGGATGAGTCCTTCTTTGCCGTGCTGCTCCCCCAGCACACCACAGCATAGAATAGTACTCCAGCAACCACCGACTGGTAAAACATCCTCAGGAGCTTCCTGCAGAAAGACCTCAGCCTCCTGAGAAAATACAGTCTGCTTTGGCCTTTTTTATACAGGTGCTGCGTGTTGCATGACCAGTCCAGTTTGTTGTCCACCCACAGTCCGAGGTACTTGTACATGTTGACCACCTCCACCACCTCTCCCTCTATCTGAACTGGCAGTGGAC